>BCLG01005495.1:0-25615 GCA_001602295.1 Zoysia matrella | reverse complement strand
TAAAATAAATACAAAACAACCCGTTAGAGTGTCATGCTTCATTGCCACCTAGCACAAAAGTGGATTGGTATCGATGGATCCAAAAGCATTACTTAAAGAAGGAACAAGAAAGACTAAAAACATAGATTGAAGACAAGCACAGAACATCAATCTTAAATATATATATTGCTTAGGTGTACATGAGAGCATCTCTAAAAGCTCCCATTGACTCTCTCTAAATCAAATTATAAAGAAAAATTATAAAAATGATCATTTGATAGCTTCACTGAACACCTCTTAATTTCGAGGATCTCCAGAAATCCTCTTATTAGAAAGTAGATACCAGGAAAGTAGATGTTCACTTCACTCAAATTTAAACTATATTTAAGGGAATTGTTAGAGAAGGTGACTAAAATACTTTTAAAAGTACTTTTTGAGATGATTTTTTGAGAAAATTGTTGAAAATGCTCTGAGTTGAGTTGACCAGTAAAATAGCTACTCAAATACCTTCCTTAAAAATTTGGGTACAATGCATACTTGTAAACTACAACCATACTTACAACTACAACCACTTATTAACGCCAAGGTGTGAGATCAGCAACGACAACGACATAAAATGCATAATGGAACTGACTGAGACTATGAGCCATATAAAATGAGGATCAGGTTGCATGTCGGGTCGCGCCGAGAAGAATATTATCCCACATCCCAAGAGCAGACTCCAGCCGTACAGGACAGATTGCAAGAACATTACAGATCAAATGTTTATCGTTTATAAAAATTAACGGAGGGAGTAGTAAGTTTTTTTATTAACCGTACTTAAGATTGAAAACAGTTCAAATAAAATGAACTAAATATATAAAAGCTGGATCAAATTAAAATCGGTGTAAATGAGTCGAGTTGGCCCGTGAAATAGCTACTCACATACCATCCTTAAAAATTTGAGTACAATGCATACTTATAACTACAGCCACTTATAAACGGCAAGGTGCTAGAGCACCAGCGACAACGACATAAAGAGCATAATCAAACTGACTAAGACTATGAGCCAAATAAAATGGCGATCAGGCTGCATGTCCGGCCGCACCGTGTAGAATATTATCGCACATCCAAAGATCAGGCTGCAGCCGTAGAGGACGGACTGCGAGAACATTATACGTTAGATGTTTATCATGTGTATTTACAAAGTAATAGTAAGTTTTTTTTATTAACCGTACCTATGTTTGAAAATAGTCCAAATAGAATAAACTAGATATAAAAAGACAAGATCGAATTAAAATCGAACTTTTGAACTAAAATTTAATAAAAAGCAATTTAGTCTGTAAAAGTATTTGCGGGATGAGCCTTTTTATCACTCTTAACTTTACCTGAGGGAAAAGCACGAAGGAGTTCAGTCGCTTGATCCTAGCAGCATTTCCCCGGTCCTCACCCGGCTCGTGTTGCGGGGGCGGTGGGTGATGCCGAAGTGGTAGAAGAGGGTGAGGAGGAGGACGAAGACGAGGCGCCGGCGCACTGCGCCGGCTAGGATCGTCGTCCACAACATGGATCACAAACTCGGGCTCCTGGGGAGGGCGGTCGCAGTCCTCGTCATCGTCGTCGGAGCCTGGAGGGCGGAGGGCCGGGTGCTGCTGATGACATGGTCCGAGACCTGCTGCGTAATCGACATCGGGATCGAATGGTTGACGACAGCCCGAGACGCTTCTTCTCGTACTTTCGTGCACACAACGCAGGGTCAGGGTCGCCTTGGCTTTTGTAGGCCCCCGTTCAGTTTCGGCATCGTGAACCTAGTAGATCTCGGAAGTAGTTTGGCGTCCCGTTATCCGAGGGCAGTGAAGTTCGCTTTTCTCGATGCATGGCTGGAGCGGGGTCAAGTTGCGCTGGCCAAGAGCCAAAGACCAAGATACGGCTGAACCGACCGACCCGGTTTCAGAAAGAAAAGAGAAAACCGACCGAGCGAAGCCGAGCCCGTACGTCTACGCCCTCCCGTCGCGTCGACCCGCCTAGCTGAACGCGAATTTCCCCAATCCCCAATCCCCGCCTCCCTCGAACCCTAACCCTAGCCAGGCCAGCGATGGACGGTGAAGCCGGCGACGCCTCGCCGGCTCACGCGGCCCCCGCTCCCCTTGCTCTCCTTGCCGCCCCAGCCGCCGCCGCGCCCGCGCCGCGCGACATGTCGGCGTCGCCCACGAGCTCGCGGTCGGTGACGGAGACGGTGAACGGCTCCCACCGCTTCGTCATCCAGGGCTACTCCCTCGCCAAGGGCATGGGCGTCGGCAAGCACATCGCCAGCGAGACGTTCTCCGTCGGCGGGTACCAGTGGGCCGTCTACTTCTACCCCGACGGGAAGAACACCGAGGACAACTCCGCCTACGTCTCCGTCTTCATCGCGCTCGCCTCCGAGGGCACCGACGTCCGCGCGCTATTCGAGCTCACGCTCCTCGACCAGAGCGGCAAGGGCAAGCACAAGGTCCACTCCCACTTCGACCGCTCCCTCGAGTCCGGGCCCTACACCCTCAAGTACCGCGGCTCAATGTGGTAAGCGCACGGGCCCTGATCGCTATTGCCCCATTTCGGTCGTGATTGTTCGATATTCTGTCGTGCTAAGTTTTTTTTTTCCCTTTAGAATGTCTGTGCAATTTGGGTTCATATGGATATGTTGGTATGGTTTTGGTGCTGTCATGATTTTTTAATGAATGCGTGGTACAGTTTTGTGAATGTTTTACACCTCGTTGGTATTTTGTTAGTGTCATAGTACCTTACAATTTCAATCAGTTCTGGTTTGTGTGGTTAAATAGGGTGGGGGATCGTATACATATTGCAAAATAGCTGCCCACTGGTTCATGGGACTCTATGCTGTTGGTTTTGAAAGTTTATACAACTCCATGAACAATTTAGGGTTCATGACAGCCTCGCTGGTGATAACTACATTCCATTTTGTTGTTTTTTTGGGTTATATGAATTTCCCAGTAACAAACTAATATTCGCAGCTCTGTTTGAATACCAGTTGTTTATAGGTATGGTCATGATTTTTTTTGAGACACACAGTAGGGGAAACCCCTATGGTCATGAATTTTCATTCACTACATTAGTCTGATTGTTATGGCATGGAATGTGATTTTTTTTATGCATCACTGGTAAATTGCCTTGCGTAAATGTCACTACAAACATTGAGAACAAAAATATCAGGGGATTCTTTTAGTCCCGCTGCTTGAAAATGTAGTTTTCCGCATGATGATACGCTGTTGGATGTATATTCTGGTCTGAGTTGTATGGTTGGATGTATAGTCCGTGGGTATACATTTCTTTTTGGAGGTTTAAGTCATTTGATGATATTCTTATTATTCCGTACTGTTTTTAAGTTGTAATTATCTCTACTTTCTCGTTATGAATGCATAAAATTCACAAATATTTAGACAACTTGACTTATTGTGAACTGTGGGTTAACTGATTTAGTCCAAACTGCAGGTGATTACTAGTTTAATCGGTTTCATGTGTTATTTCAAATAAATACTGATATCGCTGAGAGTTAATTATTCCGTAGGCAGTGCCGTCGATTGGCAGGGGCAGAGTGGGCACCCGCACAGGCCCCCCAAAAAAATTAGGGCCCCAACAATGCTAATTAGCTCACTTAGTTCTTAGAGAAAAAATTCCTAGCAAAAAATTGGACTGCAGCACACCAGAGAGGTAGATCCTTAATCAGGCAATTGTGTTCTTTTACTAATACTTTGTTCTTCTTCCAAGTCACAAGCTTTCGTATTAGTATTTGATGTATTCTTTAGCACTGTATTTAGCTTTGTAGGTACATAATTTGAGATATTAAATGATATTAAATTGCATTATTTATGCAATTTTTCTTAACATAGGGCCCCATTTTATATTTTGTACTGGGGCCTTCAATTTCTTGAGACGGCCCTGCCGTAGGTCATTTGTTCTGATACAGCCTGTGTCAAACTTTTGCATCTTTAATTGATAATAACGTTTTCAATAGTTTAGCAAGTCATGTGAAAATGGACTGGTTAGATTCAACATCGATGATGCTTTCAAAATTATATAATATGTATATCATCCAAATAGGTTAAATTTGCATTCATTTGCAGTTACTAGCGAACATAAAGAACATTTTGCTTTCAATAGTTACTGTTGGTGTGGAACCAATTCAACCACAGCTATGGTTACTTTCTATATGATACATTCACACTAAATTGTGATATGAATAAAGGCTTGGTGAACTTCTCCTTTATGTGTGAACTTGTGTAATACTCTTGCTCATACAGAATCTACACAATTCTACGATCAAGGATTGTTAACACTGTATTCTTAGACTATTAATCTTCACTCTTCCTTCTTGTTTCAGGGGATACAAACGGTTTTTTCGACGAACGGCTCTTGAGACTTCAGACTTTATTAAAGATGACTGCCTGAAGATAAATTGCACTGTTGGTGTTGTAGTGTCAACTATTGATTATTCCAGACCACATTCTATCCATGTTCCGGACTCAGACATTGGCTATCATTTTGGTTCACTTTTGGACAATCAGGAGGGTGTTGATGTAATTCTTAATGTGGGAGGAGAGAGGTTTCATGTCCATAAGCTGGTCTTAGCCGCACGATCTTCTGTATTCAGATCTCAATTATTCAGTGGCGAGTCTGATGAAGAGAAGAGCGAGGTTGATGAGAGTGATGAACTGAAAGAGTTTTATATTGATGACATGGAGCCAAAAGTTTTCAAGGTATGTTTTTGTTCTTATATTAACTTTGTACTTCTACAACAGCAGCAATTTGAAAATATGTATGATGATTCAATATTTTCTTCAGGCGATGCTTCATTTTATCTATAGAGATACCCTTGTTGATGACAACGAGCTGGGTGCATCTAGCTCTGACGGTTTGGTCTTTGATACTCTAGCAGCAAAATTGTTGGCTGCAGCAGACAAATATGACTTAGCAAGGCTAAGATTGCTTTGTGAGTCTTACCTATGCAAGGGCATAACCGTTGCCTCAGTTGCAAGTACACTAGCATTGGCTGATCATCACCATGCTTTGGAGCTTAAAGCTGTTTGCCTAAAATTTGCTGCAGAAAATCTTTCAGGTATTTCATATTAGTGTATACCTGTGATTTATTTGTTAATTGTTATGGTTGCTGTTCTATTTAAAGAATCTGAATTTGCTATTTTCCTTCAAGAAACATGCACGTCGCCAATGTAGGGTCTTCTATGTTGCTTCAGTTTAAGTTTAGTTTGCATGGGTCACCTTCATTGTACAGCTCTTTTTAGGCATTCTAAAACCCAATTATGTTCATTACCAGAGGCCATGTTCGTCATGTCAGGACTTTACAGCTAAAATTTTATAACAATATTGACAGAATGAATAATATTGAGCGTACTGCAAATTTGGTTACCCTTAGAGAATGTTGCTGTTATTTTTTATTCTCTTCTCATCTTAATACATTAATGTTCATGTCTTGCATATTCGATAAAAAAAAAGCTAACAGCAATTTTGTACGAGGTAGAAGGAAGCAACACATTAGTGTCTGCTTTTTCTAAATGTTGCACGTTTTACTTTTGCATTTGTTCGACAAGTGCAGTAGCAATCTGTATTCTAACTAGAAAATAGATACTCCAACATACCTTAAATGCTCCTCACAGCATTTAGGTTTATGGCAGATGCCTAGGTGAGACCATACACACTATCATTACAATGTCTATACCAGCCAAAAAAAAAAATAGATGAGTAAAAAAATAAAGTATAAATTAGGCTGCTATTGAAAGCCCATCCAGCCCAGCTCCAAGCCTCCAACTTAATTACCCTAATTGCTCCAGACCCACGCATGTGCACACGCCTGCAGGGCGCCATGGCTTTTCATGTCATAATACCACCTTTAACAGCTTGGGGTCTGCTGCTTCCTGTCTTTTCATTTCTATGGTGTCTGCCACAGGCAGCTCAGCACTAGTCTGGCGCCTAAATGCACCTAGGTGACGCCAAGTGAAATATGGCGGACACCATATGGTGTCTAGCCTGGTGACCCCAGTACCTAGCAACCTCGAAGCATCTTGTTGCCTAGGCGATGTCTGGGTGGCGACATAAAAACCTTCCTAATAGGAGGGAACATAATAATTAAGCTGCACCATTGATTTTTGGAAGACTTAAATGAAAGCTGTATCATTTTGTTTAAGCTGTTACTCCTGATTATTGGAGACTACTGGCCATAGGAGTATCATGCTTCCGATCCAATCAGAGTTTTGGATAAAAGTCCCATGTGCCTGGGTGTGAAGAAATTTTTGTCCACCGCCGGAAACACAACAACAGCAGACGGGCACCCTTGTCCCTCTGCTGTACAATGCTGACGCTGATCTTTTTGTGCCTGGTCAGCAGGCAGAAACCCCACGAATTCTACTAATAGCTAGTGGGTTTGGTCTTTTACATGATTTTTCCTTAATAGCTCACAGTAGGATCCTGTGCCAAGAGGTCCTGGGTTAAGTTACCCACGTGCGAAGAGGTCCTGGGTTTGATGCCGCCTCTCTGCAATTTATTGCAGGGCTAAGGCTTCCCTTGTACAATCCTTCCCCGGACCCCTTCTTGTGTGGGAGCTTTCAGCACTGGGTCTGTCCTGTCCTTTAGCTCACAGTAGGATCTAGCATATTATAGGGAACAAATGTGGTACATGGTCTTTCACATAATCTTTCTGTTAACTCTCACAAGGATCAGGTGCGTTTTGGGAAACAATTCCAATCAGTTTGGTTATTTATGATTTTAAAGCTCCATGTAATTGGTGCTAAATGATAAAATAATAGACTTTCCAAAAGAAAACACAGAAATAAATATAATTGTTATGGTTACCTATTACATCCTATTAGGCAATAGCTCACAGTGGCCATCACGATCTAGTCAAATGGATGGCTCACAATTGATTAAGGCCATCGAAAATCTTTCTACTTTGATATCTGGGGAGCAATGAAACATACTTGTGCTTCTAAGTTGGATTATAATAGCAGGTTTTAGATATGACTAATAGGGTCACTAGATTATTATAGCTGTTTGCCAATGGGTATCATAGAATTAGGTGAACCAGCATCTAGGTTTTATATCAGCTTGAATGGTTTTTGCTGTTGATTTCGTGCTACCTTCTTTGCTCTGTCAATTTACCTTTCCATTTTTTTATGTACCAATTTCCTTGATATACCATGAGATTATTGCCTCTATATTCTACCGTTTGACCTTTTTGTTGTTTCACTGTGTAAATAAGGTCATAAAGCTCATGGTGCAATCGAGTTTATAAAGTTCCATAACATTCCAGATACCCTTATGTGTCTGCAGCTGTAATCCGAACTGAGGGTTTTGATTACCTCAAGGACAACTGCCCTTCACTGCAGTCGGAGATACTGAAAACTGTTGCAGGGTGCGAGGAGGAGCACAGTAGTGGCGGGAAGAGCCAGAGCGTTTGGGGGCAGCTCTCAGACGGTGGTGACACCAGTGGCCGCAGGGTTAGGCCAAGAATCTAATTTCACCCTGCACCTCTGACCTGGTTAGCCAGCTCCTGCCCTGTAAATGATGACGATAATTTGTTGTGTACATCAAGAAAACAATCCAAATAGCTGTGGCTAACTGTATCTTATCACTCTTCCATCTTAAGTTCTTAACTGCTTTCTTTGTTTGTAGTTAGTTGATTGTTTGATCTCTGAGCAGTTACTGAGTTGATGATTTGATGTGGAGACAATCTTTGAAAGCTCAGAATAAAAACCGGTGATCGGGGGGTCTTGGCAACTGATGTTTGCCGCCCAAGGTATGAGTCGTCTACGGCTAACAGAGTTATATTGGATTTATTCTTTTCTGAGATGAAGTAACATGACTGAATTGAAGATGTGCTGATTGTTGTACATGCAATATAGAAGTCTCACCCCACCACTGACTGCTCTTGTCCGTTGTGCTCACTTCCTCACCTCATCATCTTTTGTACTACCTCTGTTTTTAAAATATAAGCATTTTTAAGTTTAAATAAGGTGAAACTATTTTATTTTTTACTAATAATATTTTAAAAAATTATATAACTTTTAATATAAAAATATAATTTGTATGAAAGTTTATTTCATAATAAATTCAAAAAATATAATTTTTATATAATAAAACATTATTAATGGTGAAAGTAATAAAGTTTGACTTTGATTAAAATTAAAAATATTTATATTTTAGAATGAAGAGAGTATCTTTTTTGGCCCTGTGACCAAATTATCGGAGACTCCGCTCTGTTGTTCCCCTCTTTATCAAACTTAGGCTTTGTTTGTTTCAATTTTTTAACTGTTTTTTTCAGTTGAAATAAACAAAGTTTTAAAAAGTTAGTTTTTAAAACGTTGAAAATTTAGTTTTTGAAGAAATGAACTAAAAGCTGAAAAGTTTATTCAGAGCTGTTTTTCTTATTTTTGATGTGCAAAGAAGTAGTATATATTGTAAAAGTTAACAATTATTACTCTATTAGTTAGCTTTTCAGTTAGTCAATAGTCAACTTTTTTTTAAAAAGCTCAAAAGCCACCGGTCAAACAAACAAAGAAAACCCTTAGGGTGATGGTAAGTTTCTAAGCGATTCTCTTTGTTTATTTTATTTTTATTTTATTTTAAATTATTGACACTGATAACTTCTAATATTAATTTTAAAATATTTTATTAAAAAATTATTCAAATATGTAAAATTATTAGTTATGTTTCAAATTATTTTAATGATAAAGTGAATTATAATAAAATATATTATTTTTATTTTTTTTAATAAGATAAATGAATAAAGATGATTTTCAAATTTAATGCTATCACTTTAAGAGGGAGTAACTGATTTCTAGCTCTGCACGGAATCAAGGAGATGGAAAAAAGTAATCTGCATGAGAAATGAGAATTAGAGAGGTATTAAAAAAATGTATATTGTGAAGTGAGAATGACATCATAAATATATTTTGAAGTTTAAAAAGACAATTAAAGTTGAATGAAGGAGTAGATGCATGTACTATATCAATTGAATTTTGCATGAATTATCCATGAGAATATTTCAAGTTTAGTGTTTTTGTTCTTTTTAAATGTTACTCTTTCCATATCAATAGAAGTCTATTTTTTAGTTTTTTTTACTATGACTTTGATCAATGATTTTAATATATTTAATTAATTTTAATAATATAAATTATATATATTATAAAAGTACTTTTTTTAGTAAATTTGAAAATACAAATATAAGATTTTTAAATTTAATTCAATTTATAAAAATTATTGATGAAAAGTCATAATCAACAAAATCTACCAATACAGAAGAGTACGCGCTGCTGCCGCTGTACACGGAAGCTGCCAGGCAGGCCGGCTCCACCCAGATGCACCTTTCGGCCGCCGGCCCACGTAGTTGTCCCCCCAGCATCTTTGATCGACAGGCCCGCTTGGTCGAGTGCGGCATGGTACGGTAAGATTTCGCTGACGCATAGGTCCGGGTCCGACATCTGTCAGTGACT
This sequence comes from Zoysia matrella, assembly GCA_001602295.1. Classification (NCBI taxonomy): domain Eukaryota; kingdom Viridiplantae; phylum Streptophyta; class Magnoliopsida; order Poales; family Poaceae; genus Zoysia; species Zoysia matrella. Next base: position 16,160 of record BCLG01005495.1, on the reverse strand, counting down.
GTATGGCGGTGCCGTGCTCTGTCCTGTGAGCACGTCGGCCGGCGGGTCCGCCTTGCTTGAGCCCACGGGTCAGTCATTCGAGCCAGGCTGCTACTAGTGGAAATGAAGCGAGGGCACGGGGCGGAGCGGGCAAGCACAGATGGACGAGTCATGCGGTGAGAAGCAGTGATGCGTGGAGCGGTGACGGCTAAATCGATCGGAAATGAAAAAGAAGAGTATTTTGATCAATATTTGAATCGAGAAATTAAAAATAGGTCCTTTTAAAGAGGCTAAATATAGCTTGAAATAAAAGTCACACTATTAGAGGGGTATGAACCGGCTCACGTATTGAACGGAAAAAACTTTAAAATTCTCCTTTTTTACCAGTTAGCTTTTCTCACGCGTACGCACACCGCCCACCCCCAACCCTACCCCACTCGTCAGAGAAGCCCGCGCTCAGGCCCGTCTGACCTCTTTCGATCGTCATTTCCTCGCCCGAGGCCCCGAAGCTTCGCTGATTCCAGACGCAACAAACTGAGGACAGAGAGAGAGAGAGGCCGCGGCGAGCGGCGAGCGGGAGCGGAACCGTAGCTACGGTTTGAGGCGGCGGCGGGCGGCGACATGTCGACGCCGGCGAGGAAGCGGCTGATGCGGGACTTCAAGCGGCTGCAGCAGGACCCGCCCGCCGGGATCAGCGGCGCGCCGCACGACAACAACATCATGCTCTGGAACGCCGTCATATTCGGGTGAGTCAAGTGATCCCCTCATTATCTCTGTCTCTCCCGCACCGGAGGAGCTCGTTAATCCCGTTCATGTTCTAGGGTTTGTGGGGCGATGGATCTCGGAGCCGACTTTTTTTTTTGTTTACTGCGGCTTTCATTCTCTAGCTGTGTTATTGGTGCTGATGAGGGGTTCGTGTGGTTTTGCAGGCCGGATGACACGCCGTGGGATGGAGGTGAGTACCGCAGCTTCGATCCCCTTCTGACCTGTTGCTGATTTGCATCTGGTTTTGTGGTGCTAGTGGTTTTTTACGGTACATTGACTCGGAATCATGCTAGTGGAGCGGTAATTATCCACCTGATATTGAGACTTTTTTTTCTGATAGACTTTTTTTTTTTTTTTTTTGCTATGGAAGGGAATCTGTGGCAGCTGAAGACCGCTCTTAGGTTGTACGATGACTTTTTGTCAATTAATCTGAGATGTCTGTTTGTAGGGAAAATACCGATATATGACATTGTTTGAGTTGGTTCCGTTGGAGCATACAAAACTGGAGGGTTTGATATGCCGGTGGGAGGCTAGACCTGCAAATTTTGTAGGAGTAATTGTTTTGACTTCTGTCATATTAAACTGCCTGAAAGGACAAATTCTGCATGCTGTACTGAAAGCACCATCTAGTTGGTTAGAATTATCTCCTTTGGCATAGAGCTGCCAATCCGCAACAGTTTTAATTTCACTTTATGAAAGATTATTTTTTATGAAATACCATAAGCTCCTTGGTTGTTGGTACTTATGCTTGTAGCCTGCTGAAACTACTATCTGAATGTTTTCTTGATTTAATCTGTATTTCAGAGAATTAGAGTTATGCCCTACTTGATTTTGGGCTCTGAAATAAATAATAAACTTTGACTATATCAACAAACCTGGATGTGCCAATGTCATACAACAACAACAACAAAGCCTTTAGTCCCAAGTAAGTTAAGGTAGGCTAGAGATGAAACTCTGAGAGACGACTAAAAAGGTGCAATAACCAGCAATCAAGGTTCAGACACGTGAATTGCTAGCCTCCACGAACTTCTATTCAAAGCTAACTCTTTGGCAATATCTCAATCCTTCGGATCTCTCTTCACAAACTCTTTCCAAGTCAAGTTGGTCTACCTCTACCTCTCTTCACACCGTTTGGCCGACTTACTATCCCGCTACGAAGCGATGCCTTCTGTGGTCTTCGTTGAATATGTCCGAACCACCTCAAACGATGCTGCACAAGTTTCTCTTCAACTAGTATCACTCCTAATCTCTCTCGTATGTCATCGTTCCGGACACGATCTCTCCTCATATGGTCACGCATCTATCTTAACATACGCATTTCGGTTACATGTAGCTGTTGAACATGTCGTCTTTTCATAGGCCAAACACTCTGCTCCATAAAGCATGGCAGGACGAATTGCAGTTCTCTAGAATTTACCTTTGAGTTTTTAAAGCACCCTACTATCACATAGGACTCCAGAAGCTTGACGCTACTTCAACCATCCGGCTTTAATTTTATGACTTACATCCTTATCAATATCCTCATCTTTTTGCAACATTGAACCCAAATAACGAAAAGTGTTCTTCTTGAGTGCCGTCTAGTCATCAAGTCTAACATCTCCCACCTCGACTGCGGTAGCACTGAAATCACATCTCATATACTCTGTTTTAGACCTACTAAGTCTAAAACCCTTTGACTCCAAAGCATGTCTCTGTGATTCTAACTTCTGGCTCACCCTTATCCTGCTCTCATCCACTAGCACCACATCATTCGCAAAGAGCATACACCAAGGAATGTTCCCATGTAAGTCTCGTGTGATCTCATCCATCACCAAAGTAAAAAGATAAGGGCTCAGAGCCGACCTCTGGTGCAGTCTTATATTAATTGAAAACTCATCGGTGTCTTCATCACTTGTTCGGACACTTGTCATCCCATCTTTCTACATATCCTTAATGAGGTTAATGTACTTTGTTGAGACTTTGTGCCTTTTCAATGCCCACCATATAACGTTCCTACGCACTTTATCATAAGCCTTCTCTAGGTCAATGAAGACCATATACAGATCTTTCTTCTGTTCTCTATATCTCTCCATCAGTTGCCTTATTAAAAAAATTGCCTCCATAGTGGATCTCCCGGGCATGAAACCAAATTGGTTTTGGGTGACTCTCGTTGATCCCCGTAGATGGTGCTCAATAACTCTCTCCCATAGCTTCATTATGTGCCACTGTCATATATAAAACAATAGTTCCATTGTGTCCTGGTGAAGCAATGGGCTGTGTATCCCTTCTATGGAAGTATGATTAAAGGAAAGTGGCATGAAAGAGTTTTTTTCTTCCTTTTATTTCCTTAACTATAAGAATGTTAACTGTCTTAAGACTCATAATTCATGATTTGATAAGTCCACAAGTGATATTACTACGTATCAATCCAAGATGATTTTTTCAATTTAGAAAGAGGACATGCTAAAATTACTTATCTGGTGTATCCTCTGGATTAGAATCTTATATCGAACACTAGACTTGTCAGTAAATTCAGAGATAGGTTATGGGGTGATATTCATTGAAAACCACCTACTCCATGAAGTAAGGTCTATTGGCATTTAATGCATACTCACATCCATAGCTGCTGGGAGTGGCATTGCATTATCATATACTGCTCTTGTTTATCAGTCTAAGAAAAATGCTTGGGGGCATCTAAGTTTTGTTTCCTTCTCTGTATTCCCTGAACCCCTATATCCTTTCATCCACATTTTAGTAACTGCTCCTAACAATAGTGCTGATGCCAATGCTAGATCTATTAGCACATAGGAATAAAATAACAAACTGAAATTAATCTTTCAGATATAGTCAGTTACTTTAGATGTTAGGGATGATTGCTTCCACCAGAGTTATAACAATAAAATATAGTTGGTTTATTAGCTCACAGTGATTGTTGTTATTTCTCTGGGTTTAAGGTGGGTTTAAGGTGGGTGTAGACCAAATTTGACTTGGGAAGAGTTTGTGAAGAGAGATCTGAAGGATTGGGATATCGCCAAGGAGTTAGCTTTGGATAGGAGTTCGTGGAGGCTAGCAATTCACGTGCCTGAACTTGGATTGTCGATTGTTGCTCCTTTTTAGTCGTCTCTCGGGGTTTCATCTCTAGCCTACCCCAACTTGCTTGGGACTAAAGGCTTTGTTGTTGTTGTTGTTCAATAATTCTTGAAGTTGAATGGTGTTGTCTTGTCTATAATCAGTTCTATTCCAGTAGACACTAAACTAGAGTTTCGTGGACTATGGTTAGTGGTTACTGGTTACATTGCATTGAAAACCTCTTCTATTTGCTTCATTTCATGAAGCCTTGCTGGTGAGTGGTGTCTTAAGTCCTTGTATGTTATAAGCATTCACAAATTGTGGCTTCTCCACCTATATTTATGCAACTGTATCGAGTCTTTAAAATATATAACTCTTGTGGATAATCCTATACTTGTGGGTATCATATGGTTAATAAATGTGTCATGAGGCATATGTGATCAGCTGGCAGTATTACTAATGGATTTGCATTAGACAGTCCTTGTTTATATCCTGATATGATCTTGAAAATTTTTAGTTTGTTGCTTTCTTGATTTTAGCATTGCAAGTTTGATGTCGTAAATGTAAGCATTGGGAAATTGGCAAAAGCTATGAATGCATTTTAAAAAATGTCTAATTGTTTATTTTTCTTATGATATTATTGCTGTGACTTCTTTTAATCTTCAAAGGCTCACTTATTTATATCACATTTATGTATGGCTGCTTGCTTCTAAGGTGGCATTGGAACATTCACTGACTGTTGATTTTCACACGTAGGTACGTTCAAGCTAACCCTTCAATTTACAGAAGATTACCCAAACAAGCCACCAACTGTTCGGTTTGTCTCTAGAATGTTCCACCCAAATAGTAATGTCTTGTTCCTTCCTTCCATCTTCTTCCCCCTCCATACATGTTAGCTTCAAGAAAGTGCTGGTGGGAAAATGGTTCTAACATTATACTATTCGCAGTTTACGCAGATGGAAGCATCTGCTTGGATATCCTACAAAACCAGTGGAGCCCTATATATGATGTTGCTGCCATATTGACTTCTATTCAGGTACCTATCTCGTGTTGAGCAGATTATTTATGAAAATGCATGTATACTGCTAATAATGCATAAAAAACTGTAATGCCCATTAAGATAGATACATGCATATCACATGAGAATTTTAAAAGTTATGTCAGTATTTTTATTACATTAAAGTAGAGCCGTTCTCCAAATTGTAGTGTAGGGAGTGTTTCCACAATCATATTTTCTTGTTTGTGTGACATGGTTAATGAGCTCAAAATTACAAAGAAAATTACTGGGCCTGGAATAAGTGACTTCGGGTTCATTGATCACTGGATGTGGCTGTAAGGCACTTTCTATCTGTATTACGGCAGTAGTAGTATATCTGAAACTTTGCGTAACTGGCTTGTGTCGCATTTGTTTTGCAGTCACTGTTGTGCGATCCAAACCCAAATTCCCCAGCAAACTCTGAAGCTGCCAGACTGTTCAGTGAAAATAAGCGGGAGTACAACCGCAAAGTCCGTGAAATCGTTGAGCAGAGCTGGACAGCTGACTAGTGCAGGGGCAAAGGAGGGCACCCTCCAGGCTAGACAGGGTGCAATAAACTACTGTGAAAAATTGTGTTTCTGGCTTGCCAGACTTGTTCCCTCTTGAAACATTGAAGAAACTGCAGTGATTGCCTGTAGTCTATGTGGTTGTGTTCCGATCCGAGTCCACCTTGCTCATGGTTAATGTATTGATGTAACTGGTATTCTTGACCTATCTCACGAATTAAAAGCATCGTGCTTAGATACAGAGTTATAGCGTGGAAATGGCTTGGCTGGACTGGTTAAATCTTGTTACTTCTCCCCCTAGTGAGTATATGTTGATTGCTTAAGGCCTTTGGGTATTATCATGCTTTACAATTGGACTCTTCCAAAAAATTTTACATTGGTTAGTTCAAATTTAAACAAACTGACAACAACAATTTTGGAACCGATGAGGTATGGTATAAGCCCCATGCTATTTTTTGATGGGTGGAACAGGTGGATCTTGCCAAGACCTGCCGGCTTTACTGGACTCTACAGGACATACAAACTGATGAGTTTTACGAAATGTTTTATAAGTTTCCTTTATAGATTTCCATCAAGAGTTGACTTGAAATATATTAAATTCCCAGTTTTTATGCAAGGGAAAAATAGGTATGTAATTTTCTGTTATTTTTATTTGAGCAAAAAGATTGTCAAGCTAGAATCCCCAGTAAACGGCAGACGCAAGGCGATTCCGATGCGACGAGCTTTCACCGGAAACGGGCTTTCGGATAGGACTCTCCCTGAATACGCCCCGAGGAGATCACATTGCGTAGGGTTTCCCATCTCGGCAACCGTTGCCCTCCTGATCATCCTGGCAAAAATCTGCTCCAGAAGTGTCATGATGCGAATCAGAATCCCGTGATGGCACATAATGAAGCCATGACAAGGTGACTGGTCCTGGGCGTTGGACCACCTTGTCCGATCCGGCGTGGGCAGAGCACAGCACAACCTTGTCTGCCATTGATGCCCACAACGGCGGTGTTGGTGGAACTGAACCATTGCATCCACTAAATTTCACTGTTTCTCCCTGCTGTTTTGCATTCCAGCTCATCATCATAATAAAGGAAATAGTCCCACCATTCCAATTTAATAAGTTATTTTAGAACTTAGATACGAAAATTAAAAAGGTGAAAAATGTGAGATATACGAGGATGAGAGAGAGAGAAATGAAAAAGTATTGAAAAGAGTGTATTTGAAAGTGTGAACAACTTATAATTCAAAAAAAATACTTATAATTTGAAAAGGAGCGGACTACTAATTGTCTTCTCACAATACTTTCCCCGTTTTTCCTTGTACTAGCTCATAGTGCAAATGGCTAGTTGAAGTTACATTCAGTCCTAACATTCCAAAAGAAGAAGCAAACACACTGGTTACAGCTTATTGCAAAACTAGTCAAAAGGTCCACGAAATAAGAGAGAACGGAAAATTGAAGAAATGCAGAGAGAACGGGAAAAATTAAACAGTAGTACTGCTAGTAGTCTGCAACGTAAGGGCTTCTCTGTACACATCCTGTGGTGTGGTGGTACTGATATGCGAGGTCCAGCTTCAGCTGCAGCTGCTATACACTTGGCCTGACGTAATCGAGTTCTCCTCTGCTGCAGCCGTGCTTGCTGGTCAAGGAGAATTCTTCGACGGGAAAAGCATCGATCCATATCCTGCCACCTGCATCAGCATTTCCAAAGAAATGTTGCAATGTCAGTTCAGATCCTAATGGAGAGCTGCAATGGTGATCTATGAATGGAGTGGACGGAAGAAGAAGAGGAGGCGTCATCTTACCTGGACTTAGAGTACCTAGGCTAGGCGTCGTCGTCCGCGACGGAGCGGTTGGAGCCGGACTGCCTGGGGATCTGCGACGGCGAGAGCGGCGACTCCTCGCTGCTCCGTGAGTCGCCGCGCCAGTCGTCCTGCACCTGCGCCGCGAACTGCAGGTTCCAGAGCACGTCCTCCACCGACGGCCGCTGCGCCGCCTCCTTGGCCAGGCACCGCAGGCAGATCTCCATCACCGTCCGCAGCGACTCGTCCGAGCACGCCTTGCTCACCGACTGGTCCGCGAAGCTCCGCCGCCGCGTCGGGCCTTCCGACATCAGCGCCTTCTGCAGCTGCATCCATCCGTGCATGCGTTTTCAGATTCAGTCTATGAGTAGAACAAGTTTTACTCTTGGAGCTGTGTCAGATGATGAATGGTTACCTGCTCTTTCATGATCTCCACCTCGTATATGGATGTGATCGGCCTTCCTGAAACGACCTCAAGCAGTATCACGCCGAAATCGTAGATGTCCATCTTATCGCCGTCAATTGGAACCCTGCAAATCGCAAATAATTCACACACAAAAAATAAGAACAGTCCTCAGCAAGGTCCATGACCACAAAATGGTGCTAGAACTGCCAGCTGAGTAGGTGGTGATTTTCAAGAAGTTCAGTAGTACCTATGAGATGCTTGCTTGCTTCCACCCTGCATGAAGAACAGCATTGTTAAAGTCATCAGTCCAGAGTGGTACTGCTTGAGGTACCTGATCAGAGCCAAGAAGACACCCAACTGATCAGAGCCTGTACCTCGGACTTTGCGGTTTCGGCGAGGATGGGGATGTTGTAGCTGCCAATCTTGGCGACAAGGTTCTGGTCCAGGAGGATGTTGGTGATCTTGAGGTTGTTGCCGAACAGGCCGGGCATGATGCCTCCGTGCAGGAACTGTATCCCCTTGGCGACTCCAATGGCGGTCGATATCCTCTGCACCCAGGAGAGCTTCCTCCCCTCTGTTCCTTCTGACGAGCACAAACAAAGGAACCAGCTAAGATTGAGCCATGGGAGGGGACGACTCGTCTGGGAAGTTCAGCCATGAACGACACAAGGAAGCTCGGCGGGAGACCTACGTGAGATCCTGCTCCGGAGGTTGCCGTTCTGCACGTACTCGAAGACGAGGTAGAGCTGCGTGACGCTGGAGTCGTCGAGGTTGTACTCGAAGCAGTGGCCCAGCGCGCTCACCAGGTGCCGGTGCCGCAGCTTGGAGATCATCTCGATGTGACGGTTGAAACTCTGCGACGTCTGGCTCCGCTTCACTCGCAGCGACCGGATCGTCACCGGCGTCCCGTTGCTCAGCGTTCCCCGGTACATCTGCCGGCGGAGCCAAGAACAGGTGATCAGTTTTGGAGTAGCAAACTTGTGGGAATTTGTCATGGAACGGTGTTGATTCTTCTACCTGTCCGTGAGCGTCCTGTCCCATGAGGCAGGACACCTCGAAATTGCTGGTTGCAGCTTCAAGCTCGACCAGGGAGAACGATCTGTAAGCAGGGATGCCGAGGGCTCCCAGCTTCACCGTCTGGGAAATGTAACCTGCTCATCCCAATCATGGAAAGCCATGTCACCGACGCTGAAATTAGTCTGACAATTCCAGAGGAGAGAGAGAGAGAGAGAGAGAGAGAGAGAGAGAGAGATCTTACGCGCGTCGGCGAAGAATTGCGAAGGGTAGGCGCTCGAGGCGTGCTCCACGAGCCGTCGGGGCGGCCTGTTCTTGGCGCGTCTCATGGCCACCTTCCGCACGGCGAGGAACACGGCGACGCCGACGAGCACCGCGCCGGCGATAGCCGCCGTGATAATGCCGGCCAGGACGGCGGCCTTGGCGCCGTGCTTCTTGCCGTGCGCGGCCTGGTCGGGAGGCACGATGCCGACGGCCAGCGCCTGGTTCTGGCAGAACGTGGACGGGTGCTGCGTGGTGTCGCCGGCGGCGGCGGACAGGCAGTTCGCCGCCGCGGAGAGAACCACCTTGGAGTCGTCGTTCTTGCTTGCGCTAGCTCTGGTCAGGCAGGACGGGAGGTTCCCCGTGAGGAGGTTCGACGACAGGTCGACGAACCGGAGGTTCTCGCCGCAGGATATGTTGCCGGCGAGCAGCCCGGTGAAGCGGTTCCCGGCGATGCTGAGGTACTCGATGGAGGGCAGCGAGAGCAGCGTCGGCGGGAACGGCCCCACGAAATGGTTCCTCGACACGTCGAGGTGCTCGAGGAGGTAGAACGAGCTGAGCTCGCTGGGGAGGGCGTCGCTGAACCGGTTGCCGCTGAGCACGACGCTGGCCACCTTCCTGCCCAGCCGCGGGAACGCCGGGCCGAGCGAGTTGTTGGCGAGGTCGATCACCTGCAGGTTTTTGAGCGCGCTGAGGTCTGGCACGTTGCCGGACAGGTTGTTCGACGCGAGCGTCAGCGACCGGAGCGACCCCATGTCCCTGACGGACTCCGGCAGCGTCCCCTGAATCGAGTTGTTCCTGAGGCTGAGCACGGCGAGAGACGGCAGCTTCCCGATCCACGCCGGCAGCTCGCCGTACAGCATGTTGTCGTCGGCGATCAACGTCTGGAGGTTCTCGAGCCGGGACAGCCCTTCCGGGAGCTCGCCGTAGAGGTAGTTACCGCTCACGTTGACGATCTCCAGCGCCGCCATCCGGGCCACCTTCCCCGGTACCGGGCCCCAGAGCCCGAGCCCGGTGAGCGTGAGCACGCGGAGGTCCGGCAGCCTCGACAGCGTCGTGAAGAGCGCGTCGACGCTGAACTTCTTGGGCAGCGGCGGCGCGCCTCCCGGCCCGATGATGTGGAGCTGCGTGACGCTGTCGCCGTAGCACTCGACGAAGGCGTTCGCCGTCTTGTAGTCCCCGCCGTAGCAGAAGTCCGTGTGGTTGCGCCACGCGCTCAGCACCGCCGGGTAGTTGAGCAGCTGCTGGATCTTGAGCAGCGACCACGTCTGCGACGACTGCAGCTGCGTGGATTCCGGCACCATTGCTAGAAGCAGCGGCAGCAGGATGAGCAGAGCGTGGCTGCAACTTCTTCTTCTTGCCATTGCTGCTCGCCGCAAAAGATTCCTTAACCTTCTCCTCTTTGTATCGCAAGTAGGAGTAGATTCCTCCCGGCTACTGAGTATCTACTGCTGATTGCTACAGAGGAACGACGAACAGCTCGAATTGCCTCAGCAATGGCGGAAACGATGGACAAAGCTTTCGTTCGACTGAAGACGAAACGCTGAGCAGCGATCAACCTTCTCAATCAGAACACTGCAACAGAAATGCTGCCGCAGCACGAAGCAAGATTGAACGCCGGCAGCAGCAGCAAACTGAACTCAGGAAAGCGAGACGATCTGCACCGCTACCACCAGTTATTGGAGACAGCTACGGGTAACCAACCAACCGGAAACAGAAATGCGCTTGCCACACCGTCCAATCCCGCACAGGGCCCTGGCTTGCTCTCTGGCTGGCAGACCACCGGTTCTTTTCATCCCACAGCAAGCAAGCACAGGATGCTCCTCCTTCCTCCCTCTCTGCAGGACAGGAACCTCACCACCGGATTTGCTTCCTTCCTTCAGGACCTGGCAACACAACGGCGTCGTCAGCTCACCACCAATAAATCACTGTTTTTAACCAGACGCTAATCACTGTTCCGAGAAAACGGAGAACAGGAATGCAAGAAAGCTAATCACCTTTGAGCGGCTGTTACTGTTGCAGCAGCTACGGCTCAGCAAGAACAGGAATGCAAGAATGAAGAGAGAGAGAGAGAGAGAGAGAGAGAGAGAGAGAGAGAGAGAGAGAGGCTAAGAAACTCAGAAGGAAGCATGTGCTGATGGCCTCAGTGAGCTAGTATAGCCGAAGCTGAACGGTGATGAGGAGCAGCAGCAGCGTCAACAGCAACAGGTGCCAATTTTTTTCTGGGGTTTTGTGGTGGAGGGAGGGGGAATCATATGCTCGTCGTCGCGTTCCACTCCAGCGTCTGTCGCTGAGCATCACGGGGTGGCCGGGGCACGAGGCAAAGCGACAAGATTGAGCTGGAAGGTAGCATATGGAGGATGGCCAAGGGACAACGAGATGGGAGCCCGGCACCTCCTTTTCCCCCTCTCAAGCTGAGATCACAATGGCTCCTCTTTCCGGGAGTTGTTCACGCTCTGAATTGGGTTACGATATTTTTTTTATTTGCGCTTTTTTCTTTTTCGTTGGTAATGTTTGGTGAAGCGATATTTTTATCAATGCGGGAATTGTTGTTGAAGCGACAAGAGCAAGTTTGTTTTCTGTTAGGTTAATGTATTCATTCCGTGCCATCTTTTTCCTGCATTAAGAAATGTTTTGCGGTATAATCAGTAAGCTTACACAATTGAGTTGGTGGTAGAACAACATCTGATCTGAACTTTGGCTCCCTTGTTACTCCTATCTAACAGTAACATGTACCTGTCCCAACATGGATCGGCTAATTTTCATGGGCCCGGATTTTACGTTGCTGCTGCAGAGAGAATATTAAGCACGGCCACACTTTTTGCTCTAATCTTAACTAAGGAAAACCTTTTTTGTAAAAGGAAACCGGAAAAATCAAATCGCGATTCATGGAGAGGATTAAAAAATGCTAGGGTGGACCAGTAACTTGAATCTTACATCAAACCAGCTTTCCATGTACCAAAATATTTCGATCTACTTTGAAGTACCTTTTATTTGTTCCGTTCCTTTTTCACCCGCATTCTTCCGGTCCTTTACTCACTTTACTAAAAGCACACAGATAGGAGCAGAAGACAATGGGAGCATCGCTTTCTCTTAGGTAGCCTCCCATGAAATGCAAATAAGTGGCCTCCCATGAAATGCAAAAAAAAAAAATGAAAAATAAAAATGACCCCTTATATCTGCAATGTGCGTGACAAACAATAATGCCCTGTGCAAAGATGGAATCTCAAGAGCATGTGTGTTGCGTTCCCACATTGACTTGACCATTTGTCAGATTTGGCGCCCACACAAGCAGTACCAGTCGAGAATAAAACAATCACCACTTGTACTCTGTACCCGAATAAACTTACGTATAGGTTGAGTCAAATTTATCTTTCATCAATATTTTTTATAAATTTAATTAGTTTTAGTAATAAAATTATATATATTATGAAACTATTTTTTATGAAAAATTTAAAGTTATAAATTATATATTTTTAAAGTTAATCAAATTTATAAAAATTATTGATCAAATCTAGATGGTAAAAAAATTCATGTAAACTTATTTTAGGATAGATGAAGTACTAAACAAATACTAATCGATATTTGTATTTCCCAACCACCCTAGCTGACTGGTCCATACTAGCGTGCATGCAGATCCAGTGAGCAGGCCGGAGAATGACATGTCTTGTTCGAACAGACATTTTTTATGGATGCAATGAGACAAAATTAATGCACAGTGATTAACAGTGACACGCAGCAAGAGCAGCAGCTGATTGTATTTGTTACTAGTAAACTGGTGATTAGTAGGAGGCTAAAGGCGTTGTTGACAGAAGAGCGTCGCTCATGTGCGTGTGCATGTAGCCGTGCGTGTGAACCGCGTAGATTCCTGCTGTCTCACGTGGTAACGTGCGCGCAAGGGCGGCGCGGGCTGCAGGGAGCACAGATAAATACTAGTAAGTAGGAGTAGTATTCCCTTTATTTTTTAATTATTGTCACTGTTAATTTTTAATATTATTTGATTATTTATTTTATTTAAAAAATTAATTAAAATATGTAAATTTGTAAGTTTTGATTGAAATAATTTTAATGATATAGTATATTATAGTCATCAAACTTTTTATGTTTTCAATATGCGAAATGTTTAATTATATGAAAAATTTAACATACCGAGTGCATCACTTGTTGCTACGAAGTAAAGTAATATCTAATATTTGCAAATGGTAAATACAAATATGTTTTAAATATGCCAATGTTAAATTATCTGAAAATTTTAATAAACCGGGGCGGGTACATCACATGCTACTTCTCATCTTTGTAATTCTAGTCTCTTTCAGTTTTTTATTTTTCAAATTACTTATCATTTTCAGTTTTTAATACACCTTTATCTCTATTTCACACCTCCTCATTTTTCTATGCAGTTAAATTTTTTTTACCGCTGCTTAATTTCCTTGATCAGAGCTAAAACGACGCGTAAATTTGGATGGGTGAGTAGCTATTAGCTGGCATCACGAAAAGTGTAAGAGAAGAGTAATTTTCGCTTGTCCTGCATGCTTTTTTATTTTTCTGAAGTAGCGTAACAAGCGGTGTTCAAACGTAAATCCGTCAGTAAAAGCCGATGGATTATCCGAAAAGCCACCGGCGAATCGTGAATCGGATGGCGCCATTTATTCGCGCTGCTGCTGCTGCGTCTCTGTTGAGGTGGGTGGGCGGTTCCTCGGCGCCATCACAAGTTCGATTCCTGGTTTGTCTCTTTGAATTTGGAGCGTACCCTCCCTCGCTTTTCACACTCCTACCACCGGTCTGTCCTTCGAATCGCGGCGTAACTGTAGCACCAAAAATCTGTCTTGGATCTACTGGTACTCTATTACTACTACTGCCCCAAACCCAGTCAGATTTCAGAAAGTTCTCTGAACCACAGAGCTGAGCAAGCAGGGAAGCAGAGCATTTCATGCCCAAGAAGAACGACGAGCTGGAGGAGATCGAAGGGGCTTCTCGCGGACACGATCCCAGCGGCTGCAGTAGGAACGGTGAAGCGCCACCGCTTCCCGCAGATGACGGAGACCTCTGACCTCTGACTCGGCGCTCAACCTTCAACGTCGGAGCAAAAAGGTGGAAAACGATTTTTGGGCCGAGAAAAGGGAGGTTCCCGTTCTGTCTGTTACTGCTGCTGCCAGGGCAGCAGGCTTCTGCTTTCCTTCGTTCCTTGGGTTCGCAGCAACGTTGTCACTGGCGACGTCAACAGCGGCGACGACTGTCGGTGCCATCGGCCTGACAGATGGTGACCGGATCGATCGAAGGACCTGAACGATTGCAATACGCGTCGCCTACTCTTTGGTTGGGGTTTACAAAGGCGTTGCCAGGAAAATGTGCTTCCAAGATCGATCCAACCTACCAGGCTACCACTGCCTGGAGATCGACCCAAAGGTGCAGGAGCATTCCACCAGCAGCATGTTGAGTAAGAGTACAGTGACTATCCATTTGATCACCGGTGAAAACGGCCTGAAGACTGGATTAAATTAAAATCAGAGCGAAATTTTATTTATTTTTAAATTAAAATTTAATAAAATTTAAAATAATTTATGAAAAAAATCCGCGAGATGAACCCTTTTAACACCCTGACACTGCACTCGGAAACCACAACAAATACGAAACGGGAAAGAGTAATTATCAGCGACAACCGCACTCGGTGTGTGGTTCCAGTTTTCGAAGAACGAACGTGTTGTGAGTACTATATACTGCTTCATCAGTGCCCCGGTGCAGCGGGGCAGTGCGGTCGGTAGATTTGTCATTTCGCGGAGAGGGGAACAGAGCACCCTGGTAGCCATGTGACGACCCACGCATCGGACACGGACTATATTGTCGCGGATTCGTCGAGGACGCATTCGCCACCGGTGGTTTTTGGGTTGCTGCGCAGCTTAGCAGGAGTACTTCCTACCTACCGCGTCCATTGTGGGTAGAGGATCCACTGCGGTACTGCCCCTTGCCGTGGGGTCGTCGACACGTGGGCCCGGCTCCACACGGCAGCTGAACCCGCGCGTCTTTGTGGCCAGAGCACGTAGCTGAAGCCTGCGCCGACATGTGGGATGAGAGATGCCGTTTTGCCGAGATGAATTTAACTGTCGATGACAGATGCGACCAATACCACCCCGTGTCCATTGCACATTGTATCCTGGGTATTGGCGAGTTGGGGCAAGCAAGCACGCAGATGACGATCAAGGGTCCCCGAATTTGAGAGAAAAATTCATAAAGCTACAATCGCCACAGTAACTGTAACTAGCACCGTGAACAGTGTGCATTTGCTACCGTGCCTGATAAAGCAGCTCGCGAAGTCACAGCACTGCACACCTCCACATGTTACTGTAGCAAACGCTTAGCCCTTGCCTTTCCCCTCAAACTCAGAGGACCCCGATATAATGAACGCCGCTTCTGGATGAACATGAGCGACACTTGGCAAAGTCCACTCAATGGAGAAGAAAATGAGCTATATGAAACAACATAAACCGTATGATAAAAGACGGTTCAAGAGATGGGCTACAATGAAAAGTCCCAACTCCATTACGCGACAGGGCCTCATCGAAATCACAATATGCGTACATACTTCAGACAGAGATGAAACAAGCTACCCAGATCCCTAACTCAACAGCCAAGTTAACACAAGCTCTGGCAGTTTTACGTACATTTAATCAGAAGAAAAGAAAGTCTCCTTCCATCAAGATACAGAGTGCTAAGTCTCGAGATTTTTCTTCTCGGACAACAGCGAAAGGAAACTACTAGTACCCCGATATGGAACAGAATGGGAAAGCAACTGTGAAACATGTAGATTTCCAATAGGTGTGACCATGGTCCATTTTTCGCAGTGTGTAATCTTCCATAAGGGCAACAGGAAGAGGCTTATACCTGAACAAGAGATTGGAAAAGTCAGTAGAAAAATGAAGTCAAAAGCTGTTATCAAATTATATTCACTCAAGCTAGATGATCTTAATGCAGAATTGTAGTAGCATTGTTTACAACCACATGTTGCATCTAAATGCCAGTACTTAGAATACAAATTACATTCTTACAAGTTACTTACATTCTTAAGAGCATACAGATATAGCATGTGATTGTCTTTTAGCCTGCAATCTAACATCATGGAGGAGCCAAGTATATTAAGCACAACAAATTGCATTCAGAAAGTATATAAAACAGCACATGTGACAACTGAGGATATTATGAAGCTGGTCTAAGAACTACCACATGAAGAATCAATGGGAACAGCTGACTATTTGGATAGGTTATGTCTGTACACAAATCAGTGCATCAAATGCAAAGCATAATAGACAATGTATCGAAAGATCAGTTACGAATAGGATAAAGCATCAAATGCAAAATT
>BCLG01005494.1:0-17954 GCA_001602295.1 Zoysia matrella | reverse complement strand
GCAGCAGTTGCGGGCGGAGGCGGCGGTGGCTGGGGGGTTGGGGGCGACGAGGTGGGCCCCACAAGCCGGCGAGAGGGAGAGGAGAAGAGGGGGGCGAGCTGGGCTGGCTGGAGCTTGGGCCGCCGGGAGGGTTGGGCGGGCGGGGAGGAGATGGGGAGGAGAGGGAGAGAGAGGAGAGAAGGAGCTCGGCAGGGGAGGTTTTAGGATTTTTTTTATTCCTATACTTGATATAATGGCTAAAATTCCATTGCAACTTTTTATTTGGATGAAAATGAAATGAAATGCTATGCAATGCAATTCCTAGCATTTTATTTAGAAAAGAATTTTTTTATTCCACTCTAAATTGGGAAAATGCATTTAGAATTTCGAAATTTTAAAATTGGAAAATGTGGGATTTTAGGCTGTTACAAACCTACCCCTTAAAATGAATCTCGCCCTCGAGATTCGAAAGAAATGGGAAATAGATCAGAATATTCTGCTCTGAGCTCATCTTCATATTCCCAAGTGGCTTCATTCTCAAAATGGTGACTCCACTGAACTTTGCACATCTTTATAACTTTACTTCGAATCACACATTCGGCAGTTTCTAAGATCTTGATAGGTCGTTCCAAATATGACAGATCACCACCTAGATCCAATTCCTCAATCGGAAGCTGCTCTTCCGGAACTCTTAAGCACTTCTTTAGTTATGACACATGGAACACATCATGCACATCTGACAATTGCGGTGGTAACTCTAATTGATATGTGTCACACCCCAAATTTCTCAATTTGGGGATGTGAACTTTCCTTCACCAAAATAAAGTAAATTTCCAATTATTTAAATAATTTTAATTATTATTGGTTTGTTCTCAATTTTAAAAGTATTCAAAATTTCCTTGAAAATAAAGTTTTAAATGTTTTTGTCTAATATTATCTTACTTTAATAAAATGATTTTCTATTTATCTTAAAACCAATCTTATTTGATAAAAAAATAATAAAGAGGTGTTTTAAAAATGTCTTTAAAACGTAATTTTATTGTGAACTCTGACTCTAGTTGGAAACTTTCAAATGAAGTAAAATGAATCTATCTCAAATTATTTCAATGCTTTGGAAATAATCTTGTAAAATGATTTTTGGTATTGAGAAGCAAGTTTTATTTGATTTACAAAAAAAGAGAGGGTGCTTTCTCACAATTTTAATTTTCGAAAAGATATCTTGAAAGTTTGATTTTTATTATAAAATTTTGTTTTATTTAAAAAGGTTTCAATGAACGTTTGAAATTAATTTATCTCAAATACTTTGAAATATATTCTTCTATTGTTTTGGATAAAATAAATTATAATCAATGAAATAAACAAAAGGAAAGAAAAGAGGTTTTCTCGAATTTTGGATTCTAGAAACAGATGTCTTAAAACAAGTTTTTATTTGAAATGGTTCAAATAAAGTGAAATGCATTTATCCCAAAATATTTCAAATTAATCCTCTCATTTTCAAATAATCTAATTATAATAATAATAAAATATTAAAAGTGAATAAGAAAAGAAGTAGAAAGGAAATAAGAAAAATAAAAGAATAAAAAAAATCCACGTGGCCCACCTAGCCCACCACAGCCCAAGCCCAACCATGACCCCCTTCTCCCTCCCTCGCTCTGACCGACAACCCGGCCTCGCTTGTCATCCCCTTCCTCCGGCCGCCTCCGCAACAGCCGCGCGCGCCGCCCCAATTTTGTTTTCCCAATCTCTACGGCATTTCTTCCCTAATCGCGTGCCACGACTTCCCTGACCCCCACGAAACCACGCCGCTCGGCCCTCTCTCTCCTCGACAAAACCTGAAACCCTTGCCGCCTGTCTCGCCGCCCCTTGGAATCGCCCCGGCCACCACCGACCTCGTGTCGGCCTTCCCTGCTCCCCGCCGCCCCTGCCCGACCGATTTCCGTCCCCAGCCAGTTCTTGGACGTCGCCCTCGCCACCGCCGAAGATCGCCACCAGCACGTCGTCGTCGCGCCCCCATCTCCTGCGTCCCCCGACCTCGCTCGAGCCTGTGGTGAGAATCCCCACCTTGTCCTCTCTATTTCCCCTTATTTCCGTCGAGAACCTGCCACTAGAGCACCGGGGACCGAGCTCACCCAATTAACCTTGAAATCAAAGGCCTAGATCTATGCCACGTCACCCAATTAATCTCATCCATCCGATTCAAATCCAAAGGTCAGCTAATCCACGTGTTTCTTTCAATCCAATCCATTCGATCTAGATCCGACGCCCCAAATTAATCCATGAGTTTCCAATAACAAAACAAATACTCAACAAACTCCTAAAATATCTCTTTCCCTATATATTCCCCACCATCCCCTCAACTCCCCACGTCCTCTTCCAGCCCCCCCTCATATTTCTCTCTTCCCAGCAGATCACGACCAGCCACCCTGGCTCTGATTTTGATCGACGTTTCTGGAGATCTACCCAACCAAATTACACTAAAATTTGTCAGCATATGCACCTTGATGTCCTCTACAACATATCCAAAAATCATAACCATTGAAGTTCGGTAGCTTTCGGAATATACATCGCAATGACTGCTGCTCCCTGATCTAGATCTGTTCAGCGCGTGGATCGGTAATCTCTTCCTTGTTTTTCTCAATTTCGTCCATCCCCTTGATGAAAGTCTTATACCATGTTGTGTTTCAGAAAGTTCCCTTTTCAACCCCTAAAGGATTTGCAAAGATTCCACATGGTTCCACCAGGAACGTGATTTCCTCATCGACTACCGCTGCAGAACAAATACCAGATCCAATTCATTGATCTGCTTTTCAGGTTAAATCTAGTTCAAGCTATCATGTCTCCATCGTGTTCCAGAAAATTTCACATGTTTCTGTTCAAACACTTTCTTAATCTTGCAGTCAATCATCGAGAACGCGCATGTCTTTGCAATGCTGTTTGTGCGCAGCCAGATGTGTTGCCTCCGTTCATCACTTGTTATCATCTAATAACTTGAAGTTTCCCTGTTATAGTATAATCCTTTGTGAGTCCCTCAACCTTGTTATCACTCCATTATGACCTTTCAATATTGCATATGATTCTTAGTTTTGGTTGCTTGATTGTTTGGTTGTCGGTTGTTGCACGCTTAGACGAATACGCTTCGGATCCGCTTGCTAGGACTTCAAGAATCAGAACTCCAAGATCATTGAGCAGCAACACAATTACAAAGGCAAGTGTCCTTGACCATCTTGTGCCTAAATTTCAAAATATCTATCTTGTAGTTTGCATGCTTGTGCTAAATTGACTGTATACCTATTGATAGCAATACCCGAATTTCCACATTATGCCTTGTCGCCTTAGTTTACTTTGCTGTTGGGTACATCACATGCTTAACTTGCTACTGTGAGGTTGGGTGTATTTAAATGGATCATTATACATGCTTCACGAGGATTAATGGGAGATTAATAGCAACTTAGATAGTGATGATTTGGGCGATATGGTTAGTGTAGGACTGTGTGCGGGGTTACCGGCACTGTCCCTTGGTATGTTATCTTTCCAAATCTAAGGACCGGTTTATGGAGCGACCACCCATGTGTTCCCGTAAAGCCACGATGACAAGAATGGGCGCGGCCTGGCATAGTAAGTGATGAAAACCAGTTCTGTGCGTGTCAAACGGTGGAGCGGAGAAAGTGGGTTACGCTGGATCCGCTGGAGAGAGATGTGTGGGGAAGGGAGGGTTACTCCCAGGAATCATTCGGCACAAGAGGGGGCCTCTCGGGTTTTCGGTTAGTGCCCGACGGGTGAAACCTTAGTGGGCACGTACAAGCTGGTGGAAGTCATGGAAAAGCCTTGAAATGATCTCTTGGCCCTCACACCAAAGGAAGTGTGCGAGTGCTCGGCCAGCACAAGCGTAATGGAGATTCTTTAGTCCACCTGG
Organism: Zoysia matrella; assembly: GCA_001602295.1. Classification (NCBI taxonomy): domain Eukaryota; kingdom Viridiplantae; phylum Streptophyta; class Magnoliopsida; order Poales; family Poaceae; genus Zoysia; species Zoysia matrella. The sequence goes on along the minus strand of BCLG01005494.1, from coordinate 14,062 downwards.
AAACAGGGGATGAAATCACTTATCGTGAGGAATTGTGTACAACCTCTGCAAAGTTAAAACTGTCATGACAGCCGTGCTCACGGTCACGAGCATTGCATGGACCCTCACATGATTAGTGGGATTTTGGTATGGTTTGGTTGGTGAGCACAGTGGGAGACTGATTGATTCTGATGTTGGTGCTGCAGCCGGGTAGGCTGTAAGCATGTTAGTCTATAGGTGCGATGTCTTTCACTTAGTAAATAGGTGCTTAATAGAAATTGTGTCTCTATTGTGTGCGTTTATGCAAAAGAACCCTATGTTACCTATGCCTTGTTTGTTACCACATGTCATCTTTTCCCACACTTGCTACGTACATCCCGTACTCAACCTTGCCTTTATCAATGTTGCTCAGTAGAAAGCAAAGTTTAAGAGGACGTTGAAGACACAAGAGTGGAAGTTTAGGTTTGCCGTCTCTCCGGTTGACTGCCTGTGGAAGCTGCGCTACGCTTGGTTTTCTTTTTCGCTGCAATTTGGTAATTGTTTTAATTCTCTTTATTCGTGACATTGTTCTGTTTTACCATTAATAAAGTCACTTTATGTGTGAAACTTATTTCTGGACACACATAAAGGGTCACTTGGTTTTAGCCTTAAAACCGGGTGTGACAATATGCAACTTCTCCTTTTTTGTTCAAAACCTTAAATGGTCCAATGTACCTTGGTGCTAACTTTCCTTTAACCTTGAATCTGCGAAGACCTCTTATTGGGGAAACCTTAAGATACACAAAGTCTCCAACCTCAAAAGCTAGATCTCTCCTTCTATTGTCCGCATAACTTTTTTGCCTTGACTGAGCAAATTTCAGATTTTCCCGTATGAGCTACACTTGTTTTTCTGCCTCTTTTAGTATCTTCGGCCCGAACACTTGACTTTCCCCAGTCCCATTCCAGAATAACGGTGTCCTACATTGTCGTCCATAGAGTGCTTCAAATGGTGACATCTGTAGGCTGGCTTGATAACTGTTGTTGTATGAGAATTTTGCATATGGAAGACTCTTGTCCCAGCTCTTACCATAGTTTAGAGCACAGGCACGTAACATATCCTCCAATATCTGATTGGTCCTCTCAGTCTGTCCGTCTGTTTGTGGGTGATAGGCCGAGTTGAAATTTAACTTAGTATCCATAGACTCATGCAGCTTCTCCCAAAACTTCAAGGTGAACTGGGTACCTCTATCGGATACTATCTTCTTTGGCACTCCATGCAAACAAACAATCCTTGCCATATACAACTCTTCTAACTCTACCCTAGTGTAGGTTGTTTTAACTGGAATAAAGTGATCAACCTTAGTCAATCGATCCACAATGACCCATATAGAGTCATATCCGGCTTGAGTGCGAGGCAAACCGACTATGAAATCCATTCCGATTTCTTCCCACTTCCATTCTAGAATCTTCAATGGCTGCAGTAATCTGACAAGCTTCTGATGTTCTGCCTTTACCCTCTGATAAGTATCACATAGTGCTACATACTCTGCAATATCTCTATTCATACCATTCCACCAATACCTAGTCTCAGATCTTGGTACATCTTAGTGCTACCTGGATGTATGGAATATGCGAAATCACGAGCCTCTCTTAGAATCATGTCACGGAGTGGCTTCTGATTAGGTACACAAATCCTCTTGCCTAACCATAAAGTACCTCTGTTATCCAAAGTGAAATCACTCGTCTTATTTTCTTGGATGAGCTGCTTAATCTCGTTGATCTTTTCATCCTCTAGTTGACCATTACGAATCTCCTCTTCTAAGGTTGATTCAACCTCCATGGTTACTGTTTCTGTAGCATTGACTATCCCAAAGTTGAGCTTTTCAAATTCTTTACTCAATTCTTGTGGTATCTCACTGGCTACTACCATATTACAGTATCGCTTCCGACTTAATGTATATGCAACCACATTAGCCTTTCCTGGGTGATAGTTGATTCCAACATTATAATCCTTGATCAACTCTAACCATCGACGTTGTCTTAGGTTCAGATCCGTCTGTGTGAAGATATACTTTAGACTCTTATGATCCGTGTATATTTCACACTGATGCCCAATGAGATAGTGCCTCCATATTTTCTGAGCATGAACCACAACGGCTAACTCTAAATCGTGAGTAGGATAGTTCAACTCATGTTTCCTCAGTTGGCGCGAAGCATAGCACACAACTTGACCTTCTTGCATCAAAACACATCCCAGACCTTGACGTGAAGCATCACAATAGATGTCAAATTTCTTAGTAATATCCGGCAGAATCAGTATCGGGGCTGATGTCAATCTCTCCTTAAGTTCCTCAAAACTAGTTTGGCACTCCTTCGACCATTCGAACTCCTTTCCTTTCTCTAGCAATCGTGTCATTGGCTTGGCTATCTTTGAGAAATCCTTTATGAACCGGCGATAGTATCCTGCCAATCTAAGAAAACTGTGAATCTCTGACACATTCTTTGGTGGCATCCAATTCACTACCTCTTTGACCTTGCTTGGATCAACTGCTACTCCTCCTACGGATATGATATGCCCAAAGAAAGAGACTTGATCCAACCAAAACTCACACTTGCTAAACTTTGCATATAACCTACTCTCTTTGAGCTTCTCAAGAACTAGCCTCAGGTGTTGCTCATGTTCTGTTTCATTCTTGGAGAATACTAGGATGTCATCGATGAATACGACCACGAACTTGTCCAAGTACTCCATAAACACCTTATTCATCAAATACATGAAGTAAACAGAGGCATTGGTTAATCCAAATGACATGACTGTGTACTCGTATAACCCATATCTAGTCCTGAAAGCAGTCTTGGGTATATCTAACTCTCTAATCTTTAGTTGATGATAGCCGGACCTTAAATCAATCTTTGAGAATACTGATGGTCCTTTCATCTAATCGAACAGGTCTTCAATCCTAGGTAAGGGATACTTGTTCTTGATAGTGACCTCGTTCAGGGATCTATAATCCACACACATCCTTTGAGTTTTATCCTTCTTCTCCACGAAGAGTACTGGTGCTACCCATGGTGATGATCTAGGGCGAATGAAACCCTTCTCTTGAAGCTCCGTGATTTGCTTCTTAAGTTCTACTAATTCATTAACAGGCATCCTATAGGGCCTCTTAGATATAGGTGCTGTTCCAAGCACTAGGTCAATAAGAAATTCAATATCACGGTCAGGTGGCATACCTGGCAATTTTTTTGGAACACATTTTGATAGTCACGGGCAACTCGTATTTCCTCAATGGTTTTGCTCTCCATCTTGTTGAGTACACACGTCGGTCCCGCTGTACTGGCTGCTACAAACTCAACCTTCATCACATTGGTACATGTTAACTGAACTGTCCTTCTTGCACACTGTATTATTCCGTTGTACTTCTTTAACCAGTCCATTTCGAGGATTATAACTATCCCTCTTGACTCCAGAACAATGAGATTGGATAAAAATTCTACCCCCTGATGTGCAGACCTACTGCTAGGCATAAATGTCTAGTTCTCAATTCTCCTCTGGGAGAACTTACTAGCATAGTATTTTTCATGATAACCATGGGAATTTCATGCTTTGCCACAAAACTTGATGCTATGAATGAATGTGATGCTCCAGAATCAAATAAAATAGTTGCAGGGTTAGAGTTTGCAAGGAACGTACCCATCACAACTTCTGAAGCGTGCTGAGCTTCTTCACTGGTCACATGGTTCACCTTGCCATAGATGTAGTTGGACTGGCTTTGGTTATTCCCCTGGTTGGACTTCTGAGCTGATCCCATAGGTGGTGCAGCGGCTTTATTCAGACAGTTGTTAGCACAGTGTCCCGGCATACCACACTTGAAGCATGCTCCTCGAGCTCCACTGACTGCATTGACTCTAGTGACTGGCTTGCTAGTGTTCTGCTGAGCTGGTACTGTAGAACGAGGTACTGGCTGATTCTCCATACGAGGCACCTGTGATGGGTTAGGACGTGCTGCCTGAAAGTTTGGCTTCTGCATCTGCATCTAGAAGTTAGGGCATGAAGCTTGCATTGGTGATTTTTTGGTATACGGAAGACGATACATTGGCCCTTATGGCGGCATCATGCGGGGGCAGACATTGGGATTGGAAGGTTGCCCGTTGAATGACATCTTCCTCTTCCTTCACGTTCAATCTCTGCCCGCTTGTTCTCAAGGACAAGTGCTTTGTCCAACAGCTTCTGAAAGTTCATATAGTCGTTACTCATAAGCTGGTACTGGAGATCATGGTTCAGCCCATCAAGAAACAACTTTTGCTTCTTCTCATCGGTGTTCACGTCCTCGAGAGCATACCTCGATAGCTGAGTCAACTTGTTAAGGCATTCACTCAATGACATACCACCTTGCTTCAAGTTCTGGAACTCCTTCTTCTTCAGTCTGATGGTTCCAGCTGGAACATAGTGAGAGCAGAAGTTGGTCTTGAATTCGTTCCAGGTGATGCCTCTAGCATTAGCATGAGCACTGCAGTAAGCATCTCACCAGTCTGCGGCAGCTCCAGCTAACTGATGTGTTGCGTAGAGTACTTTCTCACGGTCGTAGCACTGTACTATGGCCAGCGTCTTCTCAATTGATTTAAGCCAATCATCAGCCTCCAAGGGATCTTTAGCTTGAGAGAAGGTGAGTGGCCTAGTCCTCAGAAGCTCGCCCAGCTTGTATTGGCCTTGACCTTGCGATGCTGCACCTTGATTCTGCTGCTATCTGCGTGAGAGTTTGCATCATGCTCTGCATCAACTGCATCTGCATAGCTCACCTAAACTTAGGTCATTGGCCCGTGTATCAAGTTGAGCCCATTAGAGGTGCGTCTTAGGGTTTGAGGACGAACCCAGCACCCCTGTGATCGTCCTTACCCCTATTTAAAGGCCCCAGCCGCCACCAAAACACTTGGGTTTTTTTTTTGTTATAGTTTAGCTCTTGTGCAAACTTTTTGATCTTCAGTTGTGTCCACAGACCACCTCTTAGACAGTTTTTGAGAACCCCACATTTGAGAGATTTTAGATTTGCCACATCTTGTTCTTGCTTGTTCTTTGATTACTTGCAGGAATTGATCTTCGTGCTCAGGTTGTCCCTGCTGTTTCGACGAGGTCAATGGGCATTTGGAGTTGGTTCTGCGATTGCTAAGGCGCACACAACATGTTCGTTTGTAGTCGAATCGTGAGGATCGACTCCACCAAATCGATAGTTATCACCTAACCGAAAGATCAGGCACTCAAGTCCTATCAAGTGGTATTAGATTTTAGGTTTCTCGGTGAGATCTACTCGCTCTTGCCTTTAGTTTTATTTCGTTTTTCCTACTGTCCACATAAAAGCCAAACACAAAAATATCTAGAATCGTTTCGCTGTCCTAGACCTTTTGGCCTTTGCATCATCTTTTTAGTATTTTTTTTGTTGAGTCCGTGCTGCATTTCATCGGTTAGAGTTGCTGTTTCAACCATATATTTACTTTTCATAATCAACTCATTTACCTTTCCATATTCGAAACACAATCTTTTTTCTTTGGCAAAAATCTGAATGCAATCTGCAAAAGAAAGAAATATAAAAACAAATCCGGAAACCGTGATCTCATGAAATCAGGAAACAATCCTCTAGAATTTGGGTGCAATCCACAAAATCATTCTAGCATTTGTTGGAAATAATAGATTCGGTTACCAGATTGTGTTGCAGACAAAAAGAGCTATATCTCTTTCATCCTTTCTTTGTTTGGAACATTTGAGCACAATCTAGAAAGCTCAGGGATTTATCTTTCCAACGAATCCATCCTTGCCATAAAAGTCCATCCGAGGGTGTCGCAATCACAAAAGAGCTCTGACGTCTGCTATCTGAAAAAAAAGAACATTCATTCGTCGTTTGAGCTAGTTGTTGCATACTACTTAGGGTAGGAACTTGTACCCTACCTTGCGTATTCAACTAGCATCTCTCCTGGTACTTTGTGTGATAATCTTTCTGTTGCTTGCATCAAGTCACATTTTTTTTAGCACACCATTTACTACGTTTCTTTTTTGTAGCAGCAACTCGTATTGATATTTTGAGCACTTATTCAACATTGCATTTGCTGAATTGATTGTGCTAACCCTTGCTATAAAGTGAAACTACCCTAGCTCCATAGATTTCTACAGCAAATAGAGTTTATGTCCCTAGCAATCGCTCCACCAATCTCCACTAGTTGACACCATTGGCTGCAAGTCACCCTTCCTTGTATGGTAAGAACTTGATACTGGTTTCCACCGAGTGATCCACATCCTACTAGTTGCAGAGCACACATTTGTTTCTCTACTTTGTTGCTAACAATGGCAGGACCCACGGCGTCATAATGCATTTTGAGCGGCAAGTACGGCCGCAAGTCGATGGGTTAGCAGAAGATATTCATGTAACAAATGAACGCCTTGGTACATTGAAAACTAGTCAAGTTGAAACAGGTATCACTCTTGCTGAAATGAAGACAGCGCAAGCCACCACCAACACCAACCTGGCCATCATCATGGAGCGGCTTGAGGATCTGTCCCTACAAATTGCAAATGTCGCCCAACAACAAGCTGCCCATAGTGAGGTTGATGAACATGCGGAGGCTGATTATGGTGGTGACACCGAGCAGGCAGGTCTTCCCCGCAATAACAACCATCGAGAACGTCATCACTATAATGCAAATCAGCACGGACAACCTCAGCAAAACAACTGTCATGCAGTACGCAATCAGGATGATTCATTTGCTAATGTGAAATTCTTTATACCTCCATTTAATGGCAAATATAATCTTGATGCTTATCTTGATTGGGAAATTGCTGTTGATCAAAAATTTGCATGCCATGTTGTTCCCACTGTTTCACATGTTAGGGCTGCTACTAGTGAGTTTACAGATTTTGCTTCCATTTGGTGGCGTGAACATTGCAGCAAACACCCTAATAACATCCCCACCACTTGGGAGGCATTAAAAGCACTCATGCGTCAGATTTGTTCCCTCATACTATTCTCGAGATATGCTTAATAAATTGCAGCGGTTGAATCAAGGAACAAACTCTGTTGAGGAGTATTTTCAGGAGCTACAGACCGGTATGCTTCGTTGTGGCTTAGATAAGGATAATAATGCAGCAATGTCACATTTTTTTGGGTGGACTAAACTGTGACATTCAGGATATTCTTGATTTCTATGACTACAACAATATCATGCGTTTATTCCATCTTGCTTGTAAAGCTGAACGTCAAGTGCAGGGATGCCAAACGATGACATGAGCTAACTCTTTTGCAAGACGGACCACAACGTTAAAGCCATTCACACCGTCAACTACTTCTTCACAGTTGGCATCACCATCTCCAGCCAGCAGCAAAACACGAGTTTTTGCACCACATTTGTCCACTCCAACAATGACCAAACCTCCTCTAGGTAATCCAGCACCTAGCACCTCTGTTGTCTCCACAGGACGCACAAAAGACATCCAATGTCATCGCTGCAATGGCTATGGACATGTCATACGGGACTATCCAAACAAGCGTGTCCTAATTGTTCATGACAATGGTGAGTATTCTTCAGCTAACGATTTTGATGAAGACACATTTGCTATGCTCGCCACTAACATTTCTGGACAGAACGAAGAACATGTTGCTGCTGACAAGTATTTAAGCCTTGTTGTACAACGTGTCCTCAGTACGCAGGTCGCTCCAAGAACAAAACCAACGACACAATCTGCTCCACACTAAAGGCGTCATTTAAGAGAGATCTATTCGCATCATCATTGATGGTGGGAGCTGTAACAACTTGGCAAGCACAGATATGGTCGAGAAACTCGCTCTTCAGACTCGATCGCATCCCCATCCCTATCACATTCAATGGCTCAACCAAGGTGGTAAGATGAAGGTGACACGCTCTGTACGTATCCACTTTGCTATGGGTTCATATCAAGATTATGTTGATTGTGATGTTCTGATGCAAGCATGCTTTTTGCTGCTCGGTAGACCATGGCAATACGATACTGATTGTGTGCACTATAGCCGCACGAACCAAAATACTCACTCATTTTTACGGGCAAGAAAATTATTTTGCATCCTATGTCCCTAGATCACATAATTAAGGATGAACTTGCTAGAGCAAACAGAGAGAAAAAACATAGTGACTAGCAGACTGTGCAACAAGAAATTAAACTAAAAGCTCCTGTTTTGCTAGCTACACATGCTGATCTTGATGAGTGCAATGATGCTAGTCATCCTTACTATGCTCTCATGTGTACACATGTATTGTTCTCACTTGATGATGTGCCACCTGTTGTTGTACCACCTGTTGTTACTAAACTTTTGCAGGACTTCTTTGATATTTTTTCGAATGATGTCCCTGCTGGTCTTCCTCATCTTCGTGGCATTCAACACCAGACTAATCTCATTCCAAGGGCATCGTTGCCGAACCGCGTGCCATACCGCACTAACCCTGAGGAAACAAAAGAAATTCAGCGTCAGGTAAAAAAATTGCTTGATAAATGATACACTAAGTGGCGCTGTTCTGTTCTCTAAGGTTGATTTGCGTAGTGGGTATCATCAAATTCTCATGAAATTGGGGATGAATGGAAAACAGTCTTTAAAACAAAATTTGATTTATATGAATGGTTGGTCATGCCTTTTGACTAATGCTCCCAGCACTTTCATGAGATTAATGAACAAAGTTTTGTGGGCTTTCATAGGCAAGTTTGTGGTTATTTATTTTGATGATATTCTGATCTATAGCAAGAGTTTAGAGGACCATTTGGATCATTTGCGTGCTGTTTTGATGCTTTGCAAACTGCACGTCTTTTCGAGAACTTGGTTAAGTGTAGCTTCTACACAGATCGTGTTTCTTTTCTGGGCTATGTTGTTACAGCACAGGGTATTGAAGTGAATAGCGCCAAGATTGTAGCAATACAAAGCTGGCCATCTCCCACCACCGTGACGCAGATTCGGAGTTTCCTTGGACTTGCTGGATTCTATCGTCGCTTTGTTCATGATTTCAGCACCATCGCTGCTCTGCTGAACGAACTCACGAAAAAGGGTGTTCCCTTCTCTTGGGGTCCAGCACATGAAGAAGCCTTTCTAATTTTAAAAGATAAGTTGACCCATGCACCCTTACTTCAGCTTCTTGATGTCACTAAGATGTTTGAGTTGGAATGTGATGCTAGTGAAATTGGGTTAGGGGCGTTTTGTTGCAAGAAGGAAAACCAGTAGCATATCTTAGCGAGAAATTAAGCAACGCCAGTTTGAACTATTTCACTTATGATAAAGAACTTTTTGCACTGGTTCGAACTCTTCAAACATGGCAGCATTACTTGTGGCCTAGGGAATTCATTATTCATTCAGATCATGAATCTTTGAAACACATTCGTAACCAATCAAATCTGAACTGTAGGCATGCTAAATGGTTTGAATTTATTGAGTCCTTTCCTTATGTTATCAAACATAAGAAAGGGAAAGAAAATGTGATTGATGCTTTATCTCGTCGATACACTATGCTCTCACAAATGGATTTCAAAATTTTTGGGCTGCAAACTGTGAAGGGGCAGTATTGTCTTGACCCTGATTTCAAAGACATCATTCTGAATTGCAAAGAGGGCAGAACATGGGGAAAATACTTCATGGATGATGGATTTCTGTTCCGTGCTAACAAGCTGTGCATTCCCGCTAGTTCAATTCATCTTTAGCTATTATAGGAAGCACATGGAGGTGGACTCATGGGACATTTTGGTGTCAAGAAGTCGGAGGACATCCTTGCATATCATTTTTTTTGGCCGAAAATGCGACATGTTGTAGAAAGATTTGTCGCTCGCAGCAGCGCTTGTCACAAAGCTAAGTCACGAATCAACCCCCACGGTTTGTATAGTCCACTTCCCATCCCTAATGCTCCTTGGGAGGATATTTCGATGGATTTTGTTTTAGGACTGCCTAGAACTAAGAAGGGGAGGGACAGCATTTTTGTAGTTGTTGACAGATTTTCCAAAATGACTCACTTCATTCCTTATCACAAGAGTGATGATGCGACTAATGTTGCTGATTTATTCTTTTGCGAAGTGGTTCGTTTACATGAGGTTCCAAACACAATAGGTTCAGATCGTGATACTAAATTTCTTAGCCACTTTTGGATAACTCTATGGAACAAATTGGGGACAAAGTTGCTTTTCAGCACCACATGTCATCCCCAAACTGAAGGTCAAACTGAGGTAGTTAAAAGAACTTTATCTACAATGCTTAGGGCTGTTCTGACAATGAATCTAAAACTTTGGGAAGACTGTTTGCCTTATGTTGAGTTTGCCTACAATCGTTCTACACACTCCACCATACACATGTGCCCTTTTCAGATTGTATATGGTTTTATTCCTCCGGCACCAATTGATTTGATACCTATTGCACCTTCTGATAAAGTTAATTTTTGATGCCGAGAAACGTGCCCAATTCATGCTGAAAATACATGAGCAAACAAAACAGAACATTGCACACATAAATGCAAAGAATCAAGTGGCTGGTAGTAAAGGAAGGAAGCTCATTACTTTTGAACCTGATGATTTGGTTTGGGTACACTTAAGGAAGGATCGTTTTTCTAATTTGCGCAAGTCTAAGTTGATGCCTCGTGCTGTTGGTCCATTCAGAATATTGCATAAAATTAATGATAATGCTTATAGACTTGATCTACCTGCAGAACATGATGTTTCTTCTACTTTCAATGTTGCAGATTTGAAGCCATATGTAGGTGAAGAAGAAGAGATTTCATCGAGGACGACTCCAATTCAAGAAGGGGAGGATGATGAGGACACCACACCTTCCATTCCAACCATTGATGGACCAATCACTCGAGCCCGTGCACGTGAGATCAATTACGTGATTCTACTTATGAATAATGGAGAGGACCCAAATGCAAGGAAGTCTCGAACTCCTGAACAGCACCAATTTGTGATGACCACCATGACTTCATACGAACTCCGATTTTGATGTGCAAGTACTTGTTGGAAATCTCCTCACGTCTAGTTTCCAACGGATCTAGCCTCACCTTCATACCATATAGGAATCAGCGCCAATCGTCATTTGAAAACAGAAGGTGCTGCATCACCCAAACTTTGGCTGTTGGCCCGTGTATCAAGTTGAGCCCATTAGGGGCGCATCCTAGGGTTATAGGACGAATCCAGCACCCTTATGGTCGTCCTTACCCCTATTTAAAGGCTCTAGCCACCACCAAAACACTTGGGTTTTCTTTTGTTATAGTTTAGCTCTTGTGCAAACTTTTTGATCTTCAGTTTTGTCCAATGACCACATGTTAGACAGCTTTTGAGAACTCCACATTTGAGAGATTTCAGATTTGCTACATCTTATTTTTGCTTGCTCTTTGATTATTTGCAAGAATTGATCTTCGTTATCAGGTTGACCTTACTGTTTCGGCGAGGTCAATAACCATTTGAAGTTGATTCTGCGATTGCTAAGACACACATGACCTGTTTGTTTGTAGTCAGATCGTGAGGGTCGACTCCACCAAATCGATAGTTATCACCTTACTAAAAGATTGGGCACTCAAGTCCTATCAGTGACAATGTAGAGGATGTTGAGGACACTGCCACCATCGATGAAGACATTGGTGAGGTGCGTAGTGCTGATGATTCGGTCGAGCACGTGGTTAGGGTGAGGCATGTCCTTGCTGAGGCACATGGTTGGGGTGGTCGAACCTGTCGAAGGTGATGGGAGACTCGAACCACTAGAGGTAGGTTGGAACTGCGGAGTCGTTGATGTTGACTCCTCGCCAGGTCAGCTTCTGATGGTGCCGACGCTCGTAAGCCACCGACCCACCAAAAATCATAATGCAGTCTTCTGGCTCGGGGAAGGTTGTGTCGGTGTCGTCCTCGATGTCCTTTGCAGGAGGATCGGGATATCGAGGTTGGTGAGGGTTGGAATGAAAGTTACCTTTCAAGAACCGCTTCATCAGATGGCAGTACTTGTACAAGTGCTTGACGGGTCGGTGACGCCCACGAAGTCATCTCGGTGCTGCTTGCTCTTCTTTGAAACTAAATTAAAAACCAGAGCCCAGTGGAATAAAAAACAGGTTAGTTGACCATGTATAACATAATATATTTATTTAGCATGGGAGTGCACTCGCAACCACAACATTGCACAAGTCCATAAAGTGTGGGCCAATGTGTAAGTGGACTTTAGTTTTTTATAGCATACACAATGTATAAGTCCTCTTATTATTGACTTGCACAATGTTTATGGCCCACTCTAAGAAATATTTTATAGCTTATGTACCACTTTTTGAGCACATTGTTGATGCCCAGTATCAGTTGATAACTCATTTGTGTTTAATTTATATCATATCTTTGACATGGAGGGATACAGCCATATGTCTGCATTTTCCTCAGAGTCAGCATTTGATACATCCCATAGATTCAAGCACCGTACATTGATTTCTCTGACTTGATTTTCATTTTTTTACTAACCATATATCAACACTGTTTATACCAGTTTGAAAAACATTGTTTATAGCTCATTGTTCTGACAGATGATGACAATATTTTCCCACTCTGCAGCCAAGACAGTGATCCCTACTGTTATGAATAGCACTTGTACTATAGGCCCCTATATATACATGCGCAGATTATGCACAAAACCCCTCAAAAAGAGGAAAGTACAAAGTGTACAATAAACCCCATGTAACAGTAACCCCTCCCTCAAACTCATGGTGGATCAACAACTAGGTACATACCAAGGAGCAACTATAAAGTACAGAAGAAATTTGATCACTTCACTTTTAAATTCAGATAACGCTCCTGTCTACACCCATAGTGATAAAGCAGCTCTTCTTTGGGATTCTTACAAGGAAAGATTTGGTTCTTCAGAATTTACTGCCATGCTACTTTGATTTGGAAGATCTCATTCAGCCTACAGATGATCTAGAAGGATTGGAATATCCTTTCACCAAGAATGAAATAGATAATATTGTGTCTTCTCTGCCAACAGATAAGTCACCTGGACCGGATGGCTTCAATAATAATTTCTTAAAAGGAGATATGATGAGATTATAACGATCTTTGAGCCACCAAGTGATTGCATTGAAATACCCGCGTGGCATCCACCTTTTTATGCATGTTGCAGAGCATGGTGGAGTCGAGATCTTGACAATAAACTTGAGTCGAGGATGACTCCAAAACAAGAAGGGGAATTATGAGGACATCACTCTTTTAAATACACACAACACAACACTCCTCAAATTAGTATTAATGAAACTCGTGCACGACAGTCGAGATTAGAGGTGAGCTCGCTCCTAAACACATGTCTTCCTTCCTTCGGGAATAGATTGCTACCTAATGACTTTATCATAATTAGGATCATTGAAGAGGGTCAAGTGAAGCATGACGAAAGACATGGAGATGCTCTACACCAGCATGGCATGTCCAACTGCAGAGGAGATCCAATCCAACTTGAGTTCGAGTCTCAGGAAGCCTAGAATCAACGTCAGGAAATTCAACATTGGATGGATGGGGTTATATATAGGGCTCATCTAACTATTCTTCTGTCAAAGCTTACAAGGAATTAATTGGACATCTACTACTGCATCCAATTTAGGGTTAATTCCTTATAAAAAGTTTGGATTCCTTTTAGCCATCGCAAAATTTGAATTTCCTTATTAGCCACCATTTTAACTTTTGTTCCTTAGTGACCACTATGGTCACTTTTGTTCCCAAAATGCCCTTACCTGTTCCAAGCAAAATTCAAATTGTGAACATTGTAATTCAAATTTATTTTGATTCAAACAGTAATTTTGTTTCAATGTTATTCATTAATTTTATTTTGATTCTTTCAGTAATTTTTTTTGTTCTCTCAGTAATTATATCTTATTCTGTAATTTTTGTTTCAGTTCATTTGGTATTTTTTTCAGAATTTGTTCTATTAAGGACACCAAAACAAAATTACGGAATGCGAGAAAATTACTGAAGAAATTAAAACAAAATTACTCTAGGAATTGATACAAAATTACTGAATGAGAAAAATTACTAAAGGGATTGAAACAAAATTATTGAAGAAATTATAGTGCTCACAATTTAATATTGGCTTGCAACAGGTAAGGG
>BCLG01005493.1:0-25438 GCA_001602295.1 Zoysia matrella | reverse complement strand
GTGCTTCCACGTCACACCTGCAAGCATCCTGCGCTGAGCTTGAGGCGAAGCGTTCGCATCTGGACGACGAGAAGAACTCCATCCAGAAAGCGCTAGAAACTGAGAAGGATGAAGCGAGCAAGCTCAAGTCAAAAATCGAGGCGCTTGAGGACCACAACGCTGAAAAGAACGCTGAGATTGGAAAGCTGAATGCGCAGGTGGATGCCCTCAATAAGGATGCTGAGCTGCTACGCCTCGCGGTGGCCGAGCTGCAGAGGAAGAGAAAGTGCGACCTTTGGAGTAACTTGTCATCGTGCGTCACGAAATGAAGAGGCTGCTAACGTGCTGTAAACCCTATGATACTTATTTGTAATTTGCACACCGATGCTACGCAATAAAATAAAGCTCAAACTTCATGATATGTGATGTGTTCTTCTTGTCCCGTTCATGCAGATGCAATTTTTTTTTTTTTTTTGAGAATCGTTCATGCAGGTGCATTTTTGTGACGCCATTCGTGTAATATTCAGGATTATAGATCAACAAAAGTTAACTTCCTTTTAGTAATGATCCTTGATGCTCCTAAAATATGCATCACATTTTTCTGATAATTATTTCAAAAAGTAGATGTTTTATTTCTCGACCAGCTCCACCATGAACTGCTGATTATTTCAGTGCCATAAATCTTTGCAACAAAAAAAGGACTTAATAATATTGTGCTCGATAGTACTCTCTCTGTTCTTAAATTGATGTCGTCATTGACTTTTACAATAAACTTTGACTATTCGTCTTATACAAAAATTTTACTCGAATGTGTAAAATTTTAAGCTGTGATTCAAATACCTTTAATGATAAATCAAATTATATCAAAATATATAAATTTATTATTTTTTTAAAAAATAAGACAAATAATCAAATTTAAATTTAAAAGTCAACAGCGACATCAATTAAAAAAACAGAGAAAGTACTTAAGAAAATACAGGTCCACGCACCGAAGCAACATGTGGAAAACGACTCATGTTGTTTTAAGTGAAGGTACCTAAAGTATCTTGCAGGCACGGCCCGCAAGAAATTCAAATTCGATGGAATTGTGATGTTTAATAATTTCTAGTAAAATTATACCAAAATTTTTAAAAAATTTGAAACCGAAATTTCATTTTTTTGTGATTTCTGAATTTTTTTCTTTCCCGAATTGCAGCCTCCACAAAAACATGGTACCAGGTGTCGTCAGCGTAATTTTGTTCCGTAGAGAAGAAGCATGTGTGCTGTTTATTTCCGTGGAGCTTGTTGACAATTTTTTTAACACTTGTTGACAAATTGACAAAAAAAAATTAACACTTGTTGACAATTTTGTGACTCCACGTTGGAGAGTCTAATCGTTGCGCAGCACCACCTGTTTGTAGTTGAGAGTTTTTTTTTGGCTATTATACTACTCTTTAAAGTATGGTTTCCACGAAACGGTACTCACATGATAAACTTCTCAAAAATAACACTGTTGATGCTCGGATTGGACCAACGCACTGGAAGCACTAGATCGTGCGGATCGTAATCGTGCGGATCGTAATGGATCGGATCAGAGAATCTGTTAAAACCGAAACTTCCGATTGGAAGTTTTCTCTGATCGATTCGAAAAAGTGGTATGTATCACGATTTCGCTGTGAATGAGGGTTAAATTTATGGGCAAACCTACAAAAGAGTAAATAATGCACTTTCGTGACGAAGAACAAGTAGTTTACGAGCAATCTAGCAAAAGTCGTTAAATCTTACGTCCGATAGAGACCCCGTGTGGGCGAGAGCGTCGCCGGTCGTGTCCTAAATCGGCCAGCAAGCCTTAAGATGCCATCTCTAGTAGTAGAGACCGTAGATGAACACCGGTGGAGGTTAAAAGAGAGAATTAGGGTTTGAAAGGTAAAAATATAATGGTACGATTAAAAATGTGATTGTTGTCCTTCAATCGACTGTGGTCCTCTTTTTATACAGAGGGGATGGACTTATCCCGTGGAGAGCCAAAAACTCTAACAAATCGGCAAAAAATAAAATTTGAAATACTTTTTGAAAAAAGGCAAAACCCGAACTTTTGAAATTTAAAACTAGAACTTTCGGTTTTCTCGAGGGTGCAAAACAGCAAAACTGGAACTTTCGTTTTTGCAGCTGCGTTTTGAAACATATGTAACTTTCTACATCTTGAAACCTTCGAACCAGGAATTGAGCTTCATCTTTTTTTATTTTTAATCACTTCTTTGTTTCTTCTATGAAAATGCCCATTTATCACTTGAAAACATGTATAAACATCAAACTTGTAAAATAATCTGAGTTAGCATTGAGGTAGGTAAACAATTTTGCTTCGAGTGAGCTGTTGAAACAGAAGCTTTCGGCTAGGGATACCTAAATTTCTGGTTTTTGACCATCCGACAAATGACCAGACACTCTGTATCCGAAGCCTTAGTTTCAGAGAAGACTTGTCGAACACTTTGATAACATGCTAAACACTTCAGTGTGAACTTAACTATTTTTGTCATAGAGGTTAAACCGGAACTTTCAGTTTAGCAAACAAAAACTTTTGATTTTGTCTGAATGTCAATTTTGAGTGTCAACAAATACTTTCTACATGTATTCCTCTCTATAATAGTATTCTCAAGGATTTGAATGCTTATTCATTTGTTTTTCGAATTTTAACTCTCCCAAATGACTACACTAGCCCGGATTTTGTTTCCTCGTATCCACTTGCACACACATGTGGACATAACAGAGTTCCTGTACAATTTTTCCTGTCACGGTGGTGAGCGCACGCGTGGCTGCCCTGCGCGTGCCTGCTGTGCGGGCGATCGCCGCGGAGCGGGATGGTATCACGCTCGTTCGATGGACGAACGCCCACCCGTTCCGCATTGGACGATCGCGGTTTCGTCGGAAGCCCCCGCTGCTGCCAGCCACAAATGTGTTCCGGCAGAGGAAAAATAAAGTCCTTTTTAAACATTCAAAAAACTAAAAGCTTCTCTCAGCATTTAAAATTTTCAAATTTTTTATCAACCACTAATATTAACTTTTTTATTAAAAAATATTTTCAAAAAGTTCCCTCAAGTTCCTACAGTTTCTCAAAATTTTTCCGTTAAATTGGTATTATTGAGCTATTCGTTTAAGTGTCCTCTGAGTTATTCCTTAAGTTTTTTAAAACGGTTACGTCAGTTCTCAAAATTTAAATTTTCTAAAGTAGTTTTCTAAAATTTTTAAAGTTATTCTTAGTGAATTTCTAAAGTAGTTCCTAAAAATTAACAACCATCAATGTTAACTTTAAAGAATGTTCTCAGTAAATTTTCAAAAATATTTAGAAATATTCTCAGTTTTAGATTTTTTAAATGGTTAATTTTTGAAAATTTAAGGGAGTTATCTTAAATTTTAAAACTTTTTTAAAGTTATTCCGTTAGACTCATCTCGTCGAGCTCTTCGTATTTTGTGCCCTATGAGTTATTTCTAAATTTTTTTAAAGTTATTATGTTAGTTTTCAAAAAAATTTAAAATTGCTTTGTTAGTTCTTATTTTTTAAAATTTTTTAGAAAACTTAAAGAATAACTCAGAAAGTACTTACACGAAGAGTTCAACAAAACTAATCTAACAGCATAATTTTGAAAAATTTTAAGAACTTGAAGGAACTTTCAAAAATTAATCATTAAAAAATTCTAAAATCTGAGAATATTCCTTAATACTTCTAAAGATTTTTTGAGAATATTATTATTAAGAAAAAAGTTAATATTAATAGTTGATAAGAAATCTAAAAATTTTAAATGGTTAATAAAAACTTTTAAGTTTTTTTAATGTTCAAGGAGGATTTTTTTTCCCTTTGCCGGAACACATCGTGCAGCTTGCGCTTCCTGCGGAGGCAACGGTCGTACGATGTGGAATGGACGTCAGGGATGGGCGTTCGTCGGTCTAACGAGCGTTAGACTATCCCGCTCCCATCGGCGCATGCGAGCGCGTCACTAGCGTGCGTAGACAGCGTAGTTCGTGCGCCACGGCCTCCGTTGCCAAAGGTAAAACTGAAACAATCTGATGTGGCGTGAGAAAAGGGATTAGGGATAAACAAATTTAGGAGAGGTAGTTTTGGAATTTAGAAAAGTAAAAAAATTCGAAATAAAACTGAAATTGAGTTCAAATTTTTGGAAATACTAATACAGAGAAAAGGACTCGTAAAAAGTACCATTTTGGAGAAGGGTTTCATCGAAACCATGCTTTAAAAAAAAAAAACTTGGCGGTCTCCTCAGCTTGCTCTCTCCCGAACAGAACAGAAGTGGGTGGCGGCCATGAATACTCCGGTATGGCCGCCTGGCCGGCGGCTGGAGGATCCAAGGGAGCTGGCCACCAAGGGGAAACCGGGAGATCTGAGGACTTGTTTGTGTGCTTGTGTGTTAACCACAAGGCAACCCCAAAGTGGGATTTCACTCAGTCTATGTCATCCTCTCTCCGACAGGGATTAAAATCCACAATTTCCAACAACGTATTTGAAAGGCTAAGGATAAAAAATCTAACCATACAATAAAAAATCAAAAAATCAGAAAAAAAAGAATTCAAAATAACGTTGGAATCCATGAAACATTTTAGGAGACATAACAAGTGTACTAGCCAATCTCGATTTATCAAATTGTACCAAGATTTGCACAAACCGGGGCAAGAACAAGACAACTAACCAAAACTTCTAGCTCTACAGGTAATGCAGCAGAAAAACAGTTCTGACCCAATCCGGGCAAATGCAGAAATTTTGCCCAACTGCATGAGGAAATGCAAACCAAATCAAAGGAAAGTAAGAATGAACACCTAGACCGCCTTGATTGTGACGTACCAGCCACGCCGCACGCGCTTGCACGGATCCAGGCATTTTGTCGTGGACATCGCGGGTCGAACAGCAGGGACGGGAGAGAGGCTACAGGACGGCCCTATGTCGCCCTGGGAACCGGATCAAAATCTGCAGCATGCCACCAGTGAAGACGACCTCGGCGCGCTCGGGGCTGCTGCGCCACTGCTCCGTGCTCCTCTCGGCCCTGGGCTTCGACAACGAGTGGGAGGGTGAGGAAGTTGAGAGTGTCGCGTCGTAGGGGCTGACCGAGGACTGCTACGGTGGTAACTCCTGCTCTGAGACGGACGAAGATGATGGGTGCCTGCTCCAGCAACTCCAGCCTGCTGCGGAGGGCGACGGATCGGGGCGACGTGGGCGGCGAGGAGGTGCGAAGCGTGCGGCAGCGGCGGCGCGGTGGAGAAGGAGAAGCAAAATCGCAAACCAGCGCGAGATACCGGGGAAAAAATATAAACGAGTCGGGAGGAGATTTTTTCTGTCCCCGTGGATCAAAAGGGACAGGGGTGGGCTGGTGCCGGTATTTTGTGGCTCGTGGACTGCCAAAAGGTTTGATCGGGTTACACAGGAAAAAAAAACACATGAATAATTATTCATGTGGATTGAGCCAGATTCCTTGTGAAAATTTGAGATTCCAAACAAGCTTTGGAAGAGGAGTATCTTATTCAAGCGACGGATTCGTCTTTGGTGCGGAATCATCTTCGAGCAACGGCGCGATATTGACCCTAAGAAGCAGTGGCATGACGCCAACCCGGCTCGCCCGCCACCACAGGTACCCTCTGCTGCCCAAAGCACCAGCCTGAAGGTCCTCTCCTTCTCCGCCGTGTTTGTTTCGGTCTTTCCTGGCATCCTCCACTCTCTCGCCTGTCGCCGCGGGCTCTGCAGCATCGAGTACGGAGTACTCTTTTTTATTTTAAATTATTGACACTATTAAATTTTAATATTAATTATGACTATTCACTTTATTCAAAAAATATGTTTCAATGGGTAAAATTATTAATCGTGATTTAAATTTTACTAATGATAAATCAAATAACAATAAAATTTTACACATTTAAACAATTTTTTTTAATAAAACAAATGATCAAAATTGATGTTAAAAATCAACAATGTAAAATACCGGAGAAAGTAGTTATTAAATTTGATGATGTTCACTTTTACTCTTGTGGCTTCTGGTTACCTATATATGATGACCCTACTATGTCTTGGAATATAATTTGTTTGAGCAGCAGCGATATAAGACTGCACTGTCCCAGAAACGGTCACAGGAATCTCTTCTACTTATCTCTACTCTGGCGTTTAGATAGCAGCTAGGTTTGGGTTATGAAAATATATTGGGATATACTAGCTTGGGTTGGGGTTAGGGATAAGTAGTTTTATTTTCAAAACCATTTTTGGCTATTTGATTTGGAATATGAAAAAGAATGTGAGACCCATATAATAACAAGAGACTCAAATCTATTTCCCACTATAACCCACCTTCATCTTTGGGTTATCATTTTCAAAGAGTGAGAGTTACATATACCTTTCCCTATCCAACTTATTTCCCAATCCAAGTTAGACAAATAATGAAAATGATATCCAACTCCACTAATTTATCTAACCCACCTTTCATTTTCAGGAAAACAAACACCACCTAAACGTTTGATTTGGGGAGCGGCCTTATCGCCATCTGGTAATAATAACCATTCGATTCTCATCCAACGATTGACAATGGATCTGCGCCCTCTCATACTTTCTCAGCGCCGACAGATGGGCCCAGCACCTCTTCGTGCGCTGCGAGCCACTCTTCATCGGCCACCGCCACTGGTCCTTGCCTCTCATGCCAGACTGCACCGTCTCCTCGCGCGAGGCTTCCCCGACAACTAAGTTTCGATCCAGATCTCCGGCGAGCGTGGCTGTGATGGCGGGTCTGATTCAGTTTCTAGGGTGCTTTCCCCGCCGCTTATCTTGGTCTTGTTCGCATTTGCTTCAAGCCGCTACCCAATTCATCCTAATCCCTCTCATGGAGCGGCGTCGTGATTTCCCGGGAGGAAGACTTGCCGGATGCTGACCGGTGCCTCGATGCGCTGCGGCAGCTGCGCACCATCCGTGTCAACACCGAGGTTCTTGTCTCCACTCTCCAGGCAGGTTAGTGCCGGCACCAATCTGATTTTTTTGGTTAATCGGTATCATGTCATTATAATTTTAATTGTTTGAAAATATACCATTAAACTTCTGAAAATAGACCTGGTGCTATTATAATTTTGACAAAGTTAGAAACATGCCATTTTGTAAGTCTTTAACCGTTCCAGACCCACTTGTAAGTGACCGTATTTCTGTATATATCAAATGCCCTTCTTTCTTTTCCCCCACCCAACCACCTGACTCTCTTTCTCCGCCGCCGCCTTTGGTGACCGGTGACGAAAATGCCGATCTCGATGGGCGCATCGGCCTCCGTTCTCTCGTTTCTCACAGCTGCCGTGCTCCCAGAGGCCTTCACCGTCGTCGCCGGCACCGCGGGCTGCTTCACTCACATGGACAGCGGCGGCTCGGGCAGGATGGCGACCAGCTCGCGGGGGTATCACCCACGCGACCATATGCGGTAGTCAGCAGCGACCGCCTGATCTACGGCGTGGACCGGCTCCTAGTCCCGCGATCCATGCAAGATGAGTGCAACCGGCGGAGCAGCCTCGCTTCGACCGCAGCTGTGATGCCGACCAACAGGCCAGAGGTGGACCTGACCTCTCTCGTGACCGAGATGGGCCGGCTCGTCTCCAAGGTGTACGTGCAGACCATCCTCGCGCTCAGCGACGAGGCCAGTCACCACCACCGACCAGCTCAGCGAGCCCGGGTCCCTGGAGAACATCCTCTACTACCACATGGTGCCTGAGTACCAGACCGAGGAGTCCATGTACAACGCCGTGCGCAGGTTCGGGAAGGTTCGAAATGACACGCTCAGGCTCCCGCACAAGGTCACTGCGCACGAGGCTGACAGCTCCGTCAAGTTCGGCCACGGCGAGGGGAGTGCCTACCTCTTCGACGTGGAAATGTACACCGACAGCAGGATCTTCGTGCGAGGGCAAGGTGGGCGAGGAGTGAGGTGACGAAGTGGAGTGAGGTGGTCTGCGAGTGCGCACGACAACAGGCGGACGCGATGGCGGTGTCGAGCGCGGTGACGATGGCGGGCTCATTGAAGACAGGGGTATAGATGGACATATGAAAATACAGTCACCTGCAAGTGGGCCTGTGACGGTTAAAGACGTACAAAATAGCACCAGTCCTATTTTCGGAAGTTCAATGGTATATTTTCAAACCATCAAAATTATAATGGCATGGTACCAATTAACCCTTATTTTTAACGTTTTAGGTGTCCATATCCATTCATTGCCTCTCATCATTCCTGTGGACGTGTGCATCAGCGGCAATCTTGCTTTTGGACGACATAAGCCTATGATGCAACGAATTTTGATTTCCATTAGGCTTTTTGTCCGCTTGGCTAATTGAATTTACAGGGTGTTCAGAAATATTTTTCTCATGAATCTTTGTTGAAACTAGATCTTGCGAGTTTCCTTTGCTATTACTTGTGGATAGATATATGACATTTACCCTTTTTCCTAGCTAGAATTTATTTATGTGTTAGTAGAGGGTTTCTTGGGTACACATATTTGAGGGTTGGTTCAGATGCTGGGATTGTTCGAGTAGATGCTATTTGTCGGGATCACGTACCCCGGATACCGAACAGATCGCGCTCGCACGCTCAAGATCAGGGGTCGGGCGATCGCGGGTTCCGACCCTCCCCAACGGCGATCTACGGCGGTCACGCCTTAGCCGCGCGGGCACGCAAAAACCCCGGCCTCCGAAAGTCGACCTCCGGGGAGCGACCCCTGGAAGGTAGATACCGCGTTATGGTACATTTACTCTGATGACCAACTGTCTTCCGTCCTGATGGGACGGGACGAGATTCACCACGGCGACACTCCAGCAGAAAGCTGCGACGGCTGCCGGACGCAACGTGACAGCACTTTAGCCAGCACAGTGGCATCGGACGAGCATCACAGTACCCGCCGCTGCGCACGACGCGACAGGTCACGACCACGTCTGGACGGAACGAAGTGACGGCTACAACGACGGAAGGACCCACCTGTCGGCGAGACGGCAGGATCGTGTAGGACCCATCACTTGTAACCCCAGATCCCTTCCTATATAAAGGGAGGCCCAGGGAACGATAGAGACAACGATCACATCCCCACGAACCAACAGTCATACGCATACGAAAGACAAAACCGCGAACTCCATTAGAACCCAGGGTCTTTGCATCCTTTCGAGCAAGCACCCTCGCTCTCCCACGTTCCAGATCCTCCCGCGAAGAGAGGATCCTCGCCCTTGTAATATTATCAACGAGATAATTCGCCCCCTAGACGTAGGGTATTACACCGCTCGTGGTGGCTCGAACCAGGTAAAAACCCCTTTGAGTCTTCCGTAGACTAGGCCACATCGAACCCGAAGGCGCACCTCCCCCTCGATCGTATATTTACTGTGCCGGTGGTCAGAACGTCGACAGTTGGCGCGCCAGGTAGGGGCCTTTTCTCTTTTGGTGTGCTCTCGCTTCGGTTTTTCGATGGCTTCCTGTTTTGCTGTCGTGGGAGACATTTCGGTCTCCCACCTCCGCTTCGAGGATTTCACTGTCGCTATCTCTGAAGACGGCCAGTCCTGGCAAGTCCCCACCTTCGCCTCTAGGCAGACTGTCCGCTTCGGGAGCCTGAACTTTGTCGCAAACGAAGGTGGCGAGCTGCACCCCCAGCCTCTCTGCAAGAGGCGTCGGTGGCGCCGGAGCCATCGCACCTTGGGGCATGATCTGTCGAGGGAGTGCCTCACTATCCACGCCCCGAAGAGCGCAGAACCGACGACCCCAGGCAACACGCCGTCGGGTGCCAACCTGTCCCTGCGTCCCACGGTGAACGCCACCGGCAGAGTCTAGTCGCCCTCGGGACCCATCGGCAGCCCCGAGCCGAGGGGTAAAGCCATAGCCGGGCCCAGCGATGTGGTGCGAGCCCAGGGACGGTCCACCCACCAGCAGCTCGCAGCTGGGGGGCCGCCGTCCTTCGATACCCCCTCGAGAACCTCGCGGCAGCAGCGTGCATCCTCAACGAGACCGCTGCCCCCGAGCACCCAGCGCTAAGGGAAGTGTACGACCGTACGCTTCTACTTCGGCAGCGCGCTTCAACCACCAGAAGCGTCTCTCTGACCTCAGCAGTCGGAGACAAAAAGCAGCCGCCGATCCCAGGATCGGCGGAGCTCGACGCGCGACAGCCTAATCGAGGAACGGAACCCTCGACACCGTGCAGGGTCGGTCCTCCCGCGACTCGGCCCCAACCACGACGCCCGCGGCACCATCAACGCTAGACGCCAGGCGAGGAGCGAGCTCCACACCGAGTCCCGGCAGAGACGCTCTCGCGACCGCTACTACCGACGCGGCTCCCTCAACTCCAGAAGCCTGAGTCCTGATGGGGTCGGACCTAGAGCGTTCGGATCACTCATCCGGCACGCGAAATTTTCGCAGAGATTTCGCGCCCCGACAACCATCGGCCGCTACAACGGGGAGACGAACCCCGTCCATTGGCTTGAGGACTACCGCCTCGCCTACAGGACCGGAGGGCGGTTGACCTGTTCGCCATCCAGTACTTGCCGCTCTTCCTCACCGACTCAGCCCGAGGGTGGCTCGAACACCTCCCCGAGGGCTGCATTCAAGACTGGAGCGACCTGCGCCGATTCTTCGTCGGCAACTTTTAAGGGACTTACACGCGTCCAGGTAACTCCTGAGACCTCAAGAATTGCAATCAGGGGCCCGGCGAGTCGCTCCGAGACTACATCTAGCGGTTTTCACGAAAGCGCAACGAACTCCCCAACGTCAGCGACGCCGACGTCATCAACGCCTTCACCTGCGGCACGACGTCCAAGGCGCTCGTCCACAAGTTTGGTCGGAGGAACCCTCGGACAGCCCGGGACCTCCTCGACATCGCCACAACCTTCGCCACCGGAGAAGAGGCCGTGAAGGCCAACTTCGACCGAGGTCGGGCGAAGGACGAAAGGTCGAGGAAAGACCGACCCTTCGACTAGTCCACGGACCACCGCAACGAGCGGGGTGACGGCAGCTCGAGCCGCAAGAAGGGCAAGGGTCGACGCCACGATGATGACTTCGTTGCCGCAAGAAGGGCCTGTCTACTTCGTCAGCGAGATATTGGCCGACGTCAAGACCCGGCACACCCAGGTGAAAAAGCTGATCTACGCCGTCCTCATCACGAGCCGCAAGCTGCGACACTACTTCACGAGCCATCCTGTCCACGTCGTCACCAGCTTCCCACTCGGGGAGATCGTCGGTGGCAAGGACGCGGTCGGGCGCATTGCCACGTGGGCCATGGAACTCCTGGGGCTCGACATCGCTTTTGTCCCTCGGCAGTAATCAAGTCCCAAGCCCTGGCCGACTTCGTTGCCGAGTGGACCGAAGCTCAAGAACCGTCAGCCCCCGGCAGCGTCGAGTGCTGGACCATGTACTTCGACGGGTCCTGCATGCTCAAGGGCGCGGGGGCTGGGGTCGTCCTGATCTCCCCGAAGGGAGACATGTTCCGATACGTGCTGCAGTTGCAGTTCCGCGCCTCCAACAACGCGACCGAATACGAGGCGCTCCTCCACGGCCTACGAATGGCCACCACCCTCGGCGTTCAGTGCCTCTACGTCAAAGGCGACTCCGAACTGGTCGTTAGCCAAGTCATGAAGGTTTCCAGCTGTCGAGATCCGAAGATGAAAGCCTATTGTCAAGAAGTTCGCAAGCCCGAAGACAAGTTTGATGGACTCGAACTCCATCACATTCTACGCCGGGACAACGAAGCCGCTGACGCCCTCGCCAAGATGGGCTCGGAGCGTTAGTCGGTCCCCAAGGCGTCTTCCTCGAAGTCCTCACCAAACCCTCCATCAGGGTCGCGGAAGGGCCGCTCGTCGAAGGATCGAGCGGTGAGCCGACCCTCGAACCAAGGGCAGAGATCATGGTGCTCGACCTCGACTGGTCTCACGACATCTTCGCTTACCTTCAAGACGGCACTCTCTCGGCCGACCCTGACGGGGTCAGGAAGGTCATGGGACAGGCCAAGGCATACGTCATCTCGGACGGCGAGCTCTAAAGCGAAGCCCGAGTGGTATACTGCAGCGCTGCATCCCTCAGGAGCAGGGCATGCACCTGCTCGACGACATCCACTCAGGCATTTGTGGTCATCATGTCGGACCTAGAACCCTCGTTGGCAAAGCCTTTCGACAAGGCTTCTACAGGCCGATAGTTGTGGCCAACGGTCAAAAGCTCGTTCGAGCTTGCCAGGGCTGCCAGTTCTACGCTTGACAGACGCACCTGCCGGCACAGGAACTCCAGACGATCCCAATCGCTTGGCCTTTCGCCGTTTGGGGACTCGACATCCTCGGCCCCTTCAAGAGAGCACCCGGCGGTTTCACCCACCTCTTCGTCGCCGTCGACAAGTTTAACAAGTGATAGAGACCGAGCCGGCGCCCAACATTACTTCAACCCGGGCGGTCGGGTTTATCCGCAACATTATATGTCGGTTCGGGGTCTCGAACACCATAATCACCGACAACGGTACACAGTTCACCGGTCGGCAGTTCCGGAAATTCTGCAACGAGTACCACATTCGCCTGGACTTCGCCTATGCGACGCACCCAAGGACGAATGGGCAGGTCGAACGGGCCATTGGGATGATACTCCAAGGCCTGAAGCCACGAATTTACGACTCCGTCAAAAGGTCAGCTGGACGATGGGTGAACGAACTCCCGTCGATCCTCTGGGGTCTGCGAACGACCCCCAACAGAACCAACAGGTTCACGCCATTCTTCATGACGTTCGGAGCAGAAGCGATGTTGCCGACCGACCGTGACTATGACTCTCTGCGAGTCCAAACCTACGACAAGGAAAGATCGCAGGCCGCACTGCAGGACGGCCTCGACCAGCTGCAAGAGGCCCGCGAGGTCGCTCTCCTGCGCTCCGCCAAGTACCAGCAAAGTCTACGGCGAGTGCACGCTCGGTGCGTCAGAGGTCAGATGCTCAACGTCGGAGACATCGTGCTGAGAAGGGTGCTAACGAAAGCCGACCAACACAAGTTGTCGCCCCCTTGGGAGGGACCTTTTGTAATCAAGCACGTCCTACGGCCCGGTGCTTACAAGCTGGCAACCGAGGACGGTCGGGAACTCGCGAACGCCTGGAATATTGAGAACCTCCGACGGTTCTCCACTTAATAAAAACAGCTAAGTTCTTGTAACTTTACTCTCGTCTTTTTTGTTGTTTTAGGCTGCGAGCCGTGGCCGTCCCGGCCACCCCCCGCACCCGGGGGCTACTTACCTCCACCCTCGCCAGTGTCGAAACGATCGACCTCGTTTTTCGCTCGTCGTTTATCGATTCTTTGCGCCGGTGCGCCGCTCCCCGTTAACTCGTCACGTCTTTTCGTCTCTTTGTTTCCTCGGGGTCGGATCCCTGACCCGCGCCAAGCTCGCGGGTGACCCTCAAACGACAAACTTCGCTCGCGTTTTTCGTTCGAAGCTCTCCCGTGGCTAAACTATCAACAAATCGGGAGCTGATGACGCTCTACGGCTGTATCGGGTCCGGCACCCGACCCTACGAGCTATACTCGGCCCAGTCGTTTGATTGAGGCCGAAGGGGACGCGAAAAACAGACGCAGCACACGAAGGAGGGTCGAAAATTCACATTCAAACTCAAAACTTCTCGAACAACATTGTTTGAATGATATTCTTTATTAATACAGAGGCACTTTACATATTTCGACCTATACATAGGGAAACGGCCCGAATCGCTCGGACAGGAAGTCCTCCGTCTTGAAGTCGGTAACGGCCTTCGTCCTCGGCTCCAGTATCTCCACCGAGATCGCGTCCAACTGCTCGTCCGAGTAGCCTGACGCGAAGCCCTCGACGACCCTGCCGAGGTCCGCATCCGGATAGTGGGAGCGGACCAGGGCCAAGGCTGTCGAAGACCCGTCCTCCAGCGCCCTCATCATGACATTAGAGACGATCTCCGAGAGCTGCTGCAGAGCGTGCGCGACGACCGCCGTCGGGACAGAGTCCGGCACTCCGGAGTACTTCCTAACAAGGTTCAGACCCGCCGACCTCAGTGTCTGAACCTCGCCTGCCAATCCTGCATTTCGAAGTGATTAGCAGAGGACCAAAAACGATTAGAGCAAATAGAGAGGGGCCGACACTTACCGTCCCGCTCCTTCGCGGCAGCCTCGGCGGCCTGCCCTGCCCGGTCGAGGCTCTTTCGCAGGCGCTCGTTCCGGACTTGGGCTGCCAAGAGCTCCTCCCGGACCTTGGCGGCCTCTTCGCGCGTCTGGCCAAGGTCCGCCGCCGCCTGCTCAACCTCGGACTGGAGCACCACCCGCTCCGACTTCAGGAGGTCGACCTGCTCGAAGGCACGGTCGCACTCCTCCTTCGTCATGCGCAGCGTGAACTCTTGGGTCGAGCGGGCCCCCTCGGCGTGTTGGTGGAGGAGCCTGAGCCGCCGCATCTCGGTCTCATGCTCCGCTGCTTAGCGACGAAGCTCTGCAACAGAGTGAATCAGAGCTCGACCCCATGAGCCGAAAGAGCCCACAGCGACTTACCGACGACCGTGCGGTTGGCCTGCTTGAGGGCCGCCATGGTCCGGGTGGCCCGAGCCTCGGACGCTGTCGCCTCGGCGCGCGTCTTGTTCGCCTCCTCGACTTCAAGTCAGCTGCGGCCTCCCCCGACTCGACCCGCGCCTTCGTCAGCTCATCCTTGAGGGCGTCGATCTCGGCTTGGACGGCGAACCCGCGTGGCGGTCGAACCAAGACCGCGTACAAGTTATCCTATAAAAGATTATCAGCCCAAAAATTGGAAAAACAAAAGCCAAAAGCTCCACGAAATGACCTTCGTTGTAGATGGCACCGACCTCCTCGACGACCCCCGACAGTTGGCGGAGGCCTGCGATCAACCGCATGTTGAGGGCTCGGGCACCTCCCCCCCGATCCATCAGATAGCCGAAGCCATTGATCGCCCCTTCGAGTGAGAGGGGCCCTCGCCCGAGGACATCCCAGGTGGCGGTCGGCGCCACCGGCCCCTCTAAGGCGCCTTACCAAGTATGAAAACTGAGACCAACCTCGGTCCGACCTCGACCGTCGGCACAATGCCTCACCAGTTCCCTAGATCGCCTCCTAAGCTCGGGGGCTGAGCAAGCGGGACGGCTCCGACACGATCAACCATCGACGAATGATGGTCCGCGCAACGTTTCAGCCCACGACCGACCCTCCGGCTCGCTCGAGGGCTCTCGGGGGCTACGCCCTACGGGCGCGCTCGTGCGCCCCCGTTGGATTAACCGTCAATGAATGATGGTCCGCGCAAAACGTTTCAGCCCACGATCGACCCTCCCGATCGCTCGAGGGCTACGCCCTACGGGCGCGCTCGCGCGCCCCCGAAGGAGCACAACAAACCTCAGGAACGACCAGCCCGATGCCGTCTCAACCAGAGATCGCACACGGCGTCAGGCTCGGGGGCTACTGTCAGGATCACGTACCCCGGATACCTAACAGATCGCGCTCGCACGCGCAAGATCGGGGGTCGGGCAATCGAGGGTTCCGACCCTCCCCAAGGGCGATCTACAGCGGTCACGCCTTAGCCGCGCGGGCACGCAAAGACCACGGCCTTCGAAGGCCGACCTCGGGGAGCGACCCCTGGAGGGTAGGTACCCCGTTATGATACATTTACTCTGATGATCAACTGCCATCCGTCCTGACGGGACGGAACGAGATTCACCACGGCGACACTTCAGCAGAAAGCTGCGACGACTGCCGGACACGACGTGACAGCACTGTAGCCGGCACAGTGGCACCGGACGAGCATCATAGTACCCGCCGCTGTGCACGACGCGACGGGTCACGACCACGCCTGGACGGAACGAAGTGATGGCGACAACGACGGAAGGGCCCACCTGTCGGCGAGACGGCAGGATCGTGTAAGACCCACCACTTGTAACCCCAGGGCCCCTCCTATATAAAGAGAGGCCCGGGGAGCGATAGAGACAATGATCACAACCCCATGAACCAACAGTCATACGCATACGAAAGACAAAACCGCGAGCTCCATTAGAACCTAGGGTCTTTGCATCCTTCCGAGCAAGCACCCTCGCTCTTTCATGTTCCGGATCCTCCCGCGAAGAGAGGATCCTCGCCCTTATAATATTATCAACGAGATAGTCCGCACTCTGGACGTAAGGTATTACACCGTTCGTGGTGACTCGAACCAGGTAAAAACCCCTTTGAGTCTTCTGTAGACTGGGCCACATCGAATCCGAAAGCGCACCTCCCCCTCGATCGTATATTTACTGTGCCGGTGGTCAGAACGCCGACACTATTTTTACCTGATAGATATGCAATGCGTTGATCGAATGTAGCAAGACCAGTGTTTTAGAAATTGGACTTGGACCGGTTTTGCACAGTGGCAAAAATCTGCCGGCTAGCCAGTTTTGCTACACTGCTAGGTTCGATTTTCGACTGAAAATCGGTCATTCGCCTAAACTGAACTGAACCAGTTTCACCAGTTGTTGTGAAAACCGTCCGAAACCCTGAGCAAGATACGATGGGCTGAAATGAACTGAAGAAGAATAAGAGGGAATGTTTGATTAGAATCGAATGCTTATCTTGAAAATACCATTCGGAAATCATAACCAACTTATATGAGTTTTGGAATTTCGTTTCTGTTTTCTGCCCTCTGTTCTAATCCTCTATTAGAGGTCAGTTCTGATAAAGACAATCTGGAGGGGAAGTGTTGGTGTAGCTTCTGATCCCAAAATGAGTTTTTTCCTATGTTCTATCAAATTTATGTCAGATTCTTGTTGTGTTCATACTCTGTGTTAAATATTAACTTTCCACTATTATATGTGATATCTCTACTTCAGCAAAACCTGAGTTGGAGATTTTGGTGTTCCTGCCACCTGCCCATCTCAATAGTTTGATATTCATCTAACGGCAACAACCAGGGTGGGGCGTGCCAGGGCGATTCAATTTCTCTAACAGGAAATTCAAAAACTGCACGCATAGACCATATGGCCTGGGAATCAATCTCAATACCCATCGTAAATCATGCACGGGTCTTGCCCTCTAGCTGCCATACAAGAGATCACGCATTGGAGCTGATCTCTTGCTTGTATTTGTTTGCTACCTCCAGGCTACAAACAGTGAACAAAGTAAAAAAGTTTTTTTTGTCAGTCTCAATGAGGTAATTGCATTATCTTGTCGGGTGTATTGTGCAATATTGTATGCATGACTAATTTGGTATGGTATGGATTCTGGATAATTGATTGGTTATTTTGGGGTGTGATTACTGCGGTTTTTGATTGGATACCGCTATGTTACATAAGCTCTCTATATGTGAACCGTTGGAATTTTTTTTTTTTGGTTCATACATGGGGTTTACTATTACAACATATGCAACATATGCATTTTTAGTAGGCGCAGGCAGATTAGCATGTTCATTCTGCAGTTGTCTAAACTTGATAGAAACTGCATCCTTCAACTAACATCAGCCATGCTCTTTATTGTCTTGTTATTGTCAGTTGGCATCAACATATGTTCATAAGAGCCAATGAAGACAGTACTGTTTTCAATGCGCTGTCATTCAGTGCCCATAAAATTAGACTACTTCGAAGCTTGACAATTGAGCAGAAAAACTCAGTTCTGTTCTGTTTCAACCTTGTTTAGTTCTCTGTACTGAGAGTTAAGGACTGGCAGATTTAACAACACATACTATAATCCCATTTGGCACTTCGCCATTGGCAACATGATAAATAACATGCAAGCTTAACATCATCCAATTGTTTCTATCTTCTTATTTCAAGAAGAAACTTTGTATGATTTATCTACTTTTTTACCGTGTAATATGTCTAGATAGTCCCAATGTCCATGCTAATGCTACGATCTATGGAAAAAAATTAACTTAAGAAATTATATATTAATATTAAAATAAATTTATTTAGCTTTCCAACAACTTTTCTTGAATCTCATATATTTGTTCCGCATAGTTGTCTGTTAACTAACAATGTTCCGTGTGAGCCTAAGATCTAGAAGATCTAGAATAGCTTGTTCGTTAGATTTATAAGAGGTGTCTATGGAGAGATTTTATCCGTCAGATTGTAAAAAAGTATAACTCTGGGTGCATTTTTTTAGATGCACGTAGTCTAACCTATTTCTGTTGAGGACATTTTGTAGTGTGTACATAGAAAAAAAAAGTGCTTTTAAAGAGTAGAGATGAAATAGTATATCTTTACAGTGTAATTATTTATTTACCCATTATGTTGATCTAGGTTTTTTTTTATATTTCATTTGTGTTATTCTTCTCGAAATTAATTTATGACATCTGTTTGGTTTTATTTCTTCTACAGAATACAAGTGCGGGGGATAGGGGACCAGAGGAACGAGAGAGATTGGCTTGGGGAGAGTTTCGCCTATGAGAATGTATTGGTCCGAAGTGGCCTGGTTTTCGCTGCAAAGACGATGATGGTGGGCTCTGCCCTTCGCGAGTTGGTTTACTACGAGTGTTGGATTTTGACTTCACAGTAAAGCTAGAAAAAGTCAGGCGCGATCCACATGTTTTTTCTATTTTGTGAATATTCTTCTTTTGAACCCAAAAATCGCTAACCCACCGTACAGCACGTTGTCGCAGAGTCCGGCAAGCCCTCTTGAGTTTGGTGCACTTGGCTCACCGTAGTGTCCGGCTAGCGCCAAGCGCTCTCGGGTTTGACCATTTAGCTCACCGGAGTGTCCAGTACTACGTTAGACTATCTGACGCCAGAGTGTCCAACGTCATGCCGGACTGTTCGGTAGACCCTTTCGGGTTTGAGCTTCCAGCCCACTAGAGCGTCTGGAACCACACCGAACTGTCCGCCAAGACGTCTCGGGTTGGGGCAGAAAGACAACCGGAGTGTCCGACGTCATGCCGAAAAGTCTGGCAACCCCAGTCGGGTTGTCAAAATTACACGACAAAACCTTCGACATCTTACCAGAGACTCTGGTTAATGAATTGTCTGCCATTTTACCAGACTCTGGTAGTGTCGATTTAGGAACGTTTTCAGCAAATGGATTCTAATTTGTTCCCTACCTTGGAAGGTCTGTTGCCCTGCGAGATAAGACAATCTCACCTCTATAAAACAGAGACCCATGACCGGTTGGGAGTATCTGAATCGAACCTATCATTTGCTTTTACATTTTGTTCTTCTTCAAACTCTAATCCCCCTTACTCCACCCTTATGCTGTTTTTCCTTCGTCCCAGCGACGACCGAAGGCGATCCGGCTGGCCTGACTGAGCTCGGATCACCGCTAAGACAATCCTCCTTCGACAGAGTCCCTTCCAAGGCAAGGTTGTCTAGATGCTGCCCAAACCTGGCATTGAAGAAACGCCGGTGTTCTCGCACACGAACGTACGGGCAGTGCGTTGGCCCAAACCTTATTTCGGCTACACACTTTTCGGCGACTCCGCTGGGGACGAGTAATTCCGGTTGCACAAACCGAGTCGTTGTTCTCCACCATGACCTCTGAGATCTCCACGTCAAACATCGTCATGCCATCTTTGGAGGAGTTGCCCGAGTAGGCACGCAAGGCGTTCCTAGAACGCCGGAGGGCCTTCGAGAAGGCACGCAAGACGCGGGAAGAGCGGGAGCTGGAAGGGTACTTGGTGTGCTTTAAGAAGGACCGCCAAGGCGCGATCTCCCAAGTGAAGGAACCCGTTCTTTTGACCGTCGTCGATGACACAGCCATGGGTGCTGTCAATGTGAGCACATTTTCGCACCCTCCCTTGTGCAAACTAATGCTTTGATAGTGTCCCCCACTAGCGTAGAACCAATCACTAGCATCCTCATTCCGGCCACGAGCCGATTGAATGAATGGGCTAATTTTATTTCTCTTTGCCGTACCGTCGCATATAGCACACCACCTATCTCATCAAGCGGTACAGGTATCTCTCATGGCCCCATCCCT
This sequence comes from Zoysia matrella, assembly GCA_001602295.1. Classification (NCBI taxonomy): domain Eukaryota; kingdom Viridiplantae; phylum Streptophyta; class Magnoliopsida; order Poales; family Poaceae; genus Zoysia; species Zoysia matrella. Next base: position 5,593 of record BCLG01005493.1, on the reverse strand, counting down.
AACGAATTATTTAGCGCCATAAAAACGAGCACACATCCCTCACTAGCGGGCACATCCACTAGGCCACCCATTGCCAACATACAGGAGTGCATAGCGCGCACTAAGGAGGACTTAAACAAATAATTTCGTGAGACGCTAGGGATAGACCTCAAGGGAAGAGACCGAATTTATCAAAAACCATACCCCACGTATTTTGATTCGGTCCCGTATCCCATTAGATGGCTTGTTCCCGACTTCGTCAAATTCAATGGTGAAGATAGTAAAACCACTTGGAAACATATTAGCCAATATATTGCACAACTAGGAGAGGTCGGTTTTAGTGACGCTTTGAAAGTGCGGTTGTTTTCTTTATCACTAACTGGAACCGTTTTCTTTTGTTTTTCATCATTCTCCTCGGATTCTATATACACGTGGGAGTCTTTAGAGCGCAAATTTCATGATCACTTTTATTCCTGAGACAACGAGTTAAAATTGTTACATTTGACATCAGTTCGGCAAGGAAAAGGCCATCGTCGATTATCTTCGGCGGTTTAGAGATGTTAAGAACCGATGCTTTAATTTTATAATCTCTGAAAAAGTTCTAGCCGACCTAGTTTTTAGTGGTTTGCGATCGCATCTTAGAGAGAAGTTGGAGGGATACGATTTTATTACACGCACTCACCTCCAACAAAGGCTTCGGCTAAAGAAAGCCAAAATAAAAAAATAAAACATGATTACAAGATCCGCCACAGCGCACACGTCGTGGAATATGATTCGGATAGCTCCGATGATGATTCCAAAGACATTTTGGCTGCCGAGTTCGTTTGGCCATCTAAGGCTAAATCGTTTGCTTGTGATTCGCTCAAACCGGTTTATAAGATTCGAAAAGACGATATGAAATACACCTTTGATGTAGATAAATGTGATAAAATATTTGATGATTTAAACAAAGGTGAATACATTAAGATTGCATATACTTTACCTCTGACAGATGAGATTAAGTGTAGAGCATATTGTAAATGGCATAACTCTTATACTCATGCTACAAATGATTGAATATTTTTCGTCGATAATTCCAATCGGCCTTAATGAGGGACGATTGAGTCTTAAAGAGATGCAGATCGATAAACACCCTTTTCTCGTCAACACTCTAGAGCTCAACCCTAAGATGTTGATTCGGCCTCATCAAACCGATAAGAGAAGAACGTGATCATCGGAGAGCAGATGCCTATTTCTCCGAGTGAGAAAGGGGCCTCTAGTAAAGTGGTGCTCGAGAAGTCCCTCGATGGTCAAGAGTCTCTTAAGGTCAACATCCAAGGCTCTAGACCCAGAGGCCAAATTCCATAGCTCAAGATGATAAAGCCGAAGAACTTTGAGGTGGACAAGTGAAAAGTAAACCAAGACAAGGCCATGGACAGGAAGATGGGGCCCAAAAGCGCTTTCGATTGTCTTATGGTCAAGTACAAGAACAAAAAGACTGATTTGAATAATTGGTCTATGAAGCGACCAAGATTACCGTCGAGGGGAGGCAGCCCACCTAGGAAGGGGATGTGGCAAACAGCGGATGCTCGCGGGCCTCCTCCTCTTCCTCCACATGAGTTCAGAGTACCACTGCCATGGTTTCATCCTGTGCCTTACCCACCGTTCTCGATGTGGCATCCATACATGGGACCGTGGATGTCGGTGCCTCCGATGCCCGTGCCGCTGATGCCATACCCATCATTCCAATCGGGGTGGAACAAATCGAGAGGAGATGTCTTCGCAAGGCTCTTCGGTCCTATTCCGGATCTGTCGGAGTTTCGACTGATCAAAGTGCAAAGAGGGGGCTCGACCACCGCGCTTAAGCAAGAGTGGCGTCTAAAGCAAGGCAATGAACCTGCTCCTTCCACTTTTGTTCACCAAAAAAGTGCATTCGAAGGTGTCGTGAAAATCAGCACAACCGATGTCAAAATTGGGGGAGTCTTTACGGGACCGATCATTTTGAATGATCCGAAAGAAAAAGCTTCCCATGATCATGAAGCGAGCAGCAACAAGAGCTCTTCCAAGTACACACAATCCCAGTGTTGTTCGCCTGGCTTGACCAACACTCCAAAGAGAAAGCTTCAAAGCTGTGCCTTCGGAAGATTTAAGAGGAGGAGGCAGAAAAGAAGAGGGATGAGTTCTTCAACGAAATCAAGCCGATGGTCTCTCAAGATAAGCAATGGAGAGTGAAGGAGCCCGAGGCTCCCACTACACCAGTGACGGAGAAAGCGGTGGCTACTTCAAAGGCACTAGATTTGTCCGACACCGTCTTGGGAGAGGATTTTATTGCGCCATCGCCCACGGGAGACTTCGATATGTTCGAGTCCGATGACGACGACCTCTTGAACTACGAGCCTAACGGGAAGGTATGGATATTAACACCATTTGTTTATCTCTTTTCGGTTATTCCCTTGTAGAGGTAGAAGAGGTTATGGCACAATTCGACTTTGGGCCGAAAAGTGCTATCTTTGAGAAGTCCGAGGAATTGGAGAACTATTTGAAGCCCCTCACTTGTAGATGGCAGTGCTATTGTTAATCTATGCCATATTCTTTGTTTGTTTCAGTTTTTTGCTTGTTTTAACTTTTCAAGTTTCAGTTTTTTAGCTGAGAAAACCAACTTGAAAAGCTGAAACAAACATCTACGGTGAGCCCGCTAACCACCGCCATTAGCTTGCGGCTATTAGCGGCGGCCGCTTGCTAGCCAGAAGCATGCGTACTTATTAGCAAATGATGAAATTCTCCACCTAAAGCGTGATTATTTTGATGTACAACAAACTCTACTCAGGATGATTAGCTATTCTAGATGAATAACCTTAGCTATCAAACATACTTCAAAACACGCAAATCATATAGGAAGCTTTTCGACGGCATCTTGCAAATTAATAAAGTCAATAAGCAAATAGTAGTATAAATATGTCCTAATACTCATTATAAAGTTAAATGGAAGAAAACGTTGATCGAAACTGAGGCCCTTCGGATACATGCTTGTGATTTTCATCAAGGAAGAAAAGTCTCGATGTGGAGGTAAATTGGTGTCGAGATCGACGGTGACGAGCACGATGAATACGCATGCTGTTGTGGAGGTAAATTGGTGTCGAGATCGGATAGGCCCGATGTGGCGGGGTCGAGCTCGGGAGGCACCAGCGAGTTCGATCTCGAGTGCACAAGCGACCGTGAACAGGGATGATGCCCGAAGATCCTAAGATTGATTCGTTGCTGTCGCCATGGCCGCGCCGCCACTTCTGCCATGATGGAGCCTGATGTTGTGCAGGTGCTTGCGGCGCCGGCGGGTCATACCGGCTGCCCGCGTGTAGCCACTGCAGTAAAGTGGGGTGAAATGTCGTCATTTGTGGGCTAGCGTCGCAGGCTGGCCCAGCGGGTTGGCGGCGTGACCCGCGCCACTTTCACCCTTACCTGCTCGTCTCCCACTGGGTACCACCACTTGGCCAAACTCTCCATAGGTGTAACGTGGCTATGGCATACCGCCTTGTCTCAATTAACTTTGCTAATTGCTATGACATAGGCCTTGTCTCTCAGTATGATTTGCCGCACCGTTTTCTACTCTCTCCATCCCATAAAGGCATGTTTGGTTGCCTACTTGAAGGCTGGCCAGGCTCAACTGGTGAAGGCAACTGGTGATTGGTTGCTTGCACAGTCAGTGGAGTCTGGCTCTCAGTATATATTTAATAATATTTTAATGTAAATTAAGCATTAATATAATAGAGTAAGTATTGTATTATGTATTTAAATTAAAATAATAATTATTTAGTATTTATTTTATAAATTGAGTCTACCATACTATGTATCTATACAACCAACCAAACATCATGTCTTCACGGCTTAATTTTTTCATGCAACCAACTAAACAAACCATCACGTATGATATCAGCCTGTCTACTTTGAGCCGGTCTCACTGGATACGAGCCAAGCTGAGTCATACAGCAACCAAACAGACCCTAAGTGTTTACCATGTTCAAGATTTTTTTAATTTATCTCTCATCCTCACTTTTTAAATTATTTTTTAATACATATTTATTTCTTTCTAATATATCTCTATCTCCCTTTATCATTTTCACTATATACCAACTTTTCTACCCCTTAGCCCCGTTTGGAATACAGTTTCTGCATTTTTTAAAAAAAATTAAGGCCCCATTTGAAATGCAGGAATTTTACCGGAGTCACTTCAATTTCACATGAAAAACGAAGAAATTGGAAAAATTCCTCCGTTTCAAATGGGGACTCACTGATTCCTATGAAATTCTTGTGAAATTCCTGTAAAATTCCTGCTTTCCAAACATAGCCTTACTTCCCATGCCTACTCAAAATGACTGGTAAATCAAGACGGAGAGTATTTTTTTTAATTGAATAGTAGCATGCAAGTAATGTTAAGAATTCAATTTGAATTTGCACTTAAATCCTGAGGGTTCAGATTTGAAACTCATCAAATTTCAAAGCTAAGGTTCCATTTGGAGCACCGAAATTTATATTGTTTCCTGTGTTTTTCTTATAATTGAACTGATCCTTGTGAAATTATACGGTAAGGACTAACATTGGTCAAAAAGAGCACAAACGCTTTTTCTAGAAAGATTTTAGAAACCGGTGGAAGACTGCTTTTGCACAATGGTGAAAACCGGTTGGCTAGCCGATTTTGTTATAGTATTAGTCTAATTTTCAATTGAAAACCGATCATCTAATAAAATTGAACCAGACTAATTCACTATAGCTATCCAATTTTCACCAGTTTATAAAAGGCAGATTAGGCGAAGTCGTCATTCAACTTTTATCAAAAGCACAATTTCGTTCCTGAACTATGAAAGTGACCAATTTTATCTTTGAACTTTCAATTTTGGTTCATTTTCATCTCTTATCCTAGCTGGACAAACACCTCATCAAGTCCAGTCAGCTTGCCACATGTGAAATGTGAAATGACTCTTTTGCCCTCATTATTCTTCTAAAAAGGCAGCATGATCTGCTCTTCCCCATCGTTCTTTCACTCTTGCCGCTCCTTTGACATTTTGCATCATGTTTAAAATTGTGTGTGCTGTTCTCTTTTTATAATGCAGTTTTTTTGGAAAAAAAAACTACATTATACTTTATACTCCCTCCATTCTTTATTTGATGTCGCCGTTGACTTTTTAATTCAACTTTGACCATTCGTCTTAGCGATTTTGTATTCAGACATTTGTATCTTAAGCCAAATCAAGTACCCCCTTTGTCCTTAAAAAAAAATTCATTTGTAGGATTCAAAATTTGTCCCATAAAACATGTCATTCTCATTTTCAAATACAACACTGTCATTCAATACAACGCTATTTCTATCTCTCTCCTTCTCCGCCCTCCTCATTTCCTACTCGTGCTCTACTTTTTCGCTCTTAATTACCATGCCCAATTCCAAAAACGACTTGTTTTCTAGGATCCATGGAGTGCCATTCATTATTTATTGGTTTATGGTACCTTAAATTATTATCCACCAACGTTGCCAAACATAGGATATTGTTATTTACACGTATATCATTATTCTTTAACGATGTCTAGATTGTCCTACCTTCTGAAGGTATCCCTTTTGATATTAGTTATACTACATTGTGACGGC
>BCLG01005492.1:674-23464 GCA_001602295.1 Zoysia matrella | reverse complement strand
ATGAACAGGTAGACAACTCACAGATCTGGATATAATCACGAAATTGGGGTTCTGAATCAAGCAAATCGGGTGGTCTCGTCGACACACGCGTTTACAAGGAAGTAGCTAAGGCTAAACTTGCATCTGAACAAAACCCACCCTCAAATGACAGCTGCCACAGGTTTATATAGTGGGAAGACGTCCTGAAGGCGTGGGGGGAATCAAACCCTAACTTAGAGAGGGCCCCTAATGGGCTAAACTGGATACAATGGGCCTCAGCCCATGACTGGAGGTCCGAACGCCTTTCTGATGATTCTGATCACGTCTAGAGGAGTTTGAAGCTGAGATTGGACCCATCTGAAAGTAGACTTTGAGATCTTTCCTATGAGTACTCATTTGCCTTCAACAACATCCGAAGTGAAAAGTTATGACCAAAACAATCCAGCCCTGATTGATGGTCCGATCCTGCTTTTGGGTCCTGGTGCTCCTCCCATGTTCCTAATCATAACAAAATCACCACAAGAATTTAGTAGTACCCCATTCTGAGAAGAACTACTATAGACAGTGAGAAATGACTTGACCTGATAATTAAGTTGACGCGCTCGAGCTCGTGTCATGGGTCCTTCTTACGCAATTGGTTTGGTTGTGTCTGTGGAAGTGATGTCCTCATCATTTCGAGACCTTGAGAAAAAAATCACTGAGCACTTTCTATCTCACTCTTTTTACTTACCACATTTACTTACTGTTTGAGTAGTGTGATAGGTTGTTCTTTGATTCCTTTTGGTGGCTATCATGCTAGTTCTTTCTTGTTATTATTTCCTTATCACTAGCATTGTTAGAGATCTTCGCCTACTAGAGTTGTTTAGGTTTGCTTCTGTTGCGATCTAGTCTTATAGTTTTGGTTTGTAGTAAAATTAGTGCTATAAGTCCACTGATTCAACCCCCCTTCTCGGTATCCTTGATCCTTAAAGGTTTTCCTTTCGAGCAGGGGACCTGAAACTGCTCACAAACTTGATGTTGTCTTCCACAAATCTTGGGAAAGCTCGGACAACGACGCCTAACTGGTCTAGGCTGCCATATATCAAGAGTAACAACCCAAAGCCACTCCTCTCAGCCTCACGAGCTCTAGGAATGTATGGATGCTCTTTGCTACTCTTCACAAACACTCAAGATCTCACTAGATGCTCCCTTGTCCTTCAACTTGGTGACCTTTGACTTTCATAAGGGATCTCCAACTTCTCTGGCCGTAGGTAACCTCCACAACAGCTCCCCCAACAGTTTAAATAGGCTCCAAGCCCTAAAAGACCCGTTGAGAGCCGTTGCCAAAAAGCTGACTACTTTTTGCAGTCATCGGACTGGGACCACCGAACTGTGCAGTGACTCCTGGTCTTCGACTGGTAGAAAACATCCTCTCTGGAATTTATTTCATGTGACACCGGATAGTCCAGTGCATACCTTCACCGAACTGTCTGGTGACCTTCTCTTTTGGACCTCCAGAGACACCACTTCTAGACTTCAGTTCTTGGCTCACCAGACTGTCCGGTCATTAGAGGGCACCTCTCTCTAGACTGGCTCCTCCAGCACTCATCAGACTGTCCGGTAACTCCTCCTGAACAGCTACCAGAAAACTGCCTCTCTGGACATCAGACGCCAGCACTCATGGAACTGTCCGGTGACACCAATGGATTGTCCGATGATCCTCCAGAAGCTCAAACCTGACATATTCATGAACTCCTGGCTTCTCGCTGCAACTCTTGAAGTCTTCAAGGTTCCACTGATCACTCAAGTGTCTCAGAGAACCTAGAGCATTCACATTTCTTAATTCTTATAAAACCGAGACAAGAGACCCGACCCCTTTTAATAGTACTGGTTTTTCCTATTGACACAAGGCCTAAAAACTAAGCCACAAACGGCTTTAGATCATCCTTAGCCTTGGGCAATCTTCTTCCTTGAAAGAACACCGAAAAGCCGAACATCCTTGATACAACCAACTCGTAGAGGTGAAGAATAGTATTGATGATCATACATCCAACGAGTTAGTTCATGGTTCTCGTTCAATCACCAAAATCATTCATACCTTTGTGGAGCTTCATCGGATGGATCAGCGATAGGTGGTCCTTCAAGTGCAGACGACTTGGCAAGAGAGTCCATAGGTGTTGATGTAGGATGCACTCGACAGTGCCCGCGCACTGAAAAAGATCGAGCACGTAGAGACTGTCTCTAAGATAGAAATAGCCTATCTTTGGTACATGTGACGGAGATGCCGAGGACATAAAGGGACACCAAGTCTGTCATTGCGAACTCTGAATGCAGGAGGGCAGTGAGCTGTTGTAGAAGCTTGGTCGAAGATGCGGTGATGATGTCATCGACATGCAATAGGAGGTATGTCATATCATCACCATCTCAGAGGACAAACAGCGACGTGTTCGACCTAGAGGCGACAAAACCAGAGGACTTGAGATGGGTTGTGAAGCGCTGGTACCAAGTGCCCGGTGCTTGCTTGAGGGCGTAGAGTGACTTTCGAAGGAGGCACATGTGGTCTGGCCATGAGCTGTTGATGAAGCCAGATGGTTGTTGGCAGTACACAATCTCATCAAGGGTGCCATGTAAGAAGGTGTTCTTGACGTCAAACTGATTGATTGGCCAGGAGCGAGAGGTAGTGATGCTGAGTACCATCCGAATAGTCGCCGGCTTGACGACAAGGCTGAAAGTCTTGTCGTAGTCGATGCCGTGCTGCTGGAAGTAGCCTCGAACCACCCAACGAGCCTTGTGATGAGACATGGACCCATCGGAGTGAAATTTGTGCGTAAAATTCCACTTGCCAGAGATGACATTGGCGCCAGCAGGGCAAGGTTCCAAGGTCCATGTGTCGTTGTCGATCAGGGCTTGATACTCGTCTGCCATGGCGGCCCACCACTGTGGATCGGCGAGTGCAGCACAATAATTTTCTTAGACGAGCGAGGCAGCTGAGTGTGCGGTAGTGAGGTTCATGCGCACCACTAGTTTGACAAGCCATCGCGAGCATGGGTCGTCATGACGTGTGGTCCTGGTGCCGGGCGTGACTGTGGCGGACCTATCGGCTGGTGAGCCAAATTTAGATCATGAGCAGTGGTTGACGAAGCCGCGTCAGTGTCTAGCTACTCAGGAGTGGGAGCAACTGCACCGATCAAACATGGTGATGGCAGTGCCGAAGACGCGGATAATTTGCCAGGGCGCAGTTTGCTCAATACCCACAACAGATGGAGCTACCGCAGGTAGAATGTGGTACAGTGGTTGCTCAACATCAACACGTGATGTAGCAGCCACCAGGGGCCGAGCAGGCAAACAAGCCGGCGTACTGATTTGCTGGTTAGTGTCAGAGAGCAAAAAATCCAGGGAGGATGGCGTCGTCGGAAGTGAAGCAAAAGGGAAAACCGTCTCTTCCAACACAACATGGCGAGATATGGTAATCTGTCTGGTGTCTAAATTGAGGCAACAATATTCTTTATAAGATGAAGGATAGCCTAAAAAACACAAGAAGCAGAGCGAGCAACAAGTTTATGGGGTGTAATAGCAGATAGATTGGGGTAACGAGGCAGCCAAAGACACACAAATGCTCATAGGAGGGAGGTTTGTGAAATTGAAGTTCATAGGGGGATATGTTGGCAATGGAGGATGAAGGACGTCGGTTTTGGACGTGAGTTTCTGTAGCAAGAGCCTCTACAGAAAAAGAAGTTGGCATGAATGCATGTATGAGGAGTGTGCGAACGATGTTGTTGAGAGTGCGGGTAGCATGCTCGGCCTTTCTGTTTTGCTGGGATGTGTAAGGACATGAAAGACGGAGAGAAATTCCATGCGCAGAGAACAATGATTTGTTGAGGTGGTTGACAAAGTCCGTGCCATTATTTGTTTGGATGGTTCTGACAGGAAGGCTAAAGTGTGTCTGAACGTAGTGAGCAAAATCAACGATCGTTTGGTGCACATCAGATTTCCACACTAAAGGAAAAGTCCAGCAAAAGTGAGTATAATCATCAACAATGATCAGATAGTATTGAAAACCGGAAGTACTAGTAATTGGCGACATCCAAATACCACAGTGGATTACTCAAAAGGTGAAGAAGTGTATGAAGTAGATCTAGCAAAGGGAAGACGCACGTTCTTGCCAAGTTGACAGGCATGTCAAGAAGCATGATCTTTATTATTACATGTGATAAGATGGAGTTTATCTAGAGAAGCTAAAGTGGCAGGGCATGGATGACCAAAGCTTGGTCGAAGCTGCAGTAGAGAGGAGGGCTTGCTGTTGTTGGGGCGATGTGCTGGAATGGATGGTGTAGAGATCACCATCACTATTGCAGCGAGTGATCACATGCCGGGTCTGCAGGTCCTTAACAGAGAAACCAAAAGCGTCAAATTCAATAGTGCAGGGGTTATCACGACAGAACTGACGAACAGAATGCAGATTCTTAACAAAGAGTGGGAACTAAAAGAACGTTGTTGAGAGCAAAGATCGATGAAGGTGCGGCTAGAAGAGTGCCAAAGCATCTCCAAAAGCTCCCTCAAAAAATCACCCCAAAAAGTATTTTTTGGGGCCAACTAAAAAAATTTTGGGGTCCATTTTAATCACTTCCTCCCACAGCTCCCCTAATATATAGTTTAAATTTGAACTAAGTGAACAACCGGTCCCTAGTCCCACTGTTAGTTGCATGAGAAAAGGGATTGGGGACCCCAGAAAGTTCCTCAGATTTTACCTCAAATAGGGGAATTTCAGGGACCCTCAAAAGTAGGGAGATATTTACGTGAGTTGTTGGAGGAGATTTTTTACATTTTTTCCTTGTAATTTGATTTAGGGGGAATTAATGGGGAGCTTTTGGAGATGCTCACCATGCAGAGTAATTGGAATTTTAGAGCCATTGCCAACCGTGACTATGGAAAGCATTTGGGATAAGAGATATATATCGTCCTCAGATGTTGATAGGACTTGAGTGCCTGATCTTTCGGTGAGATGATAACTATCGATTAGGTAGACTCGACCCTCTCGATCCGACTACAAATAAATAGGTCGTGTGCGCCTTAGCAATCGTAGAACCAACTTCGAATGGTTATTGACCTCACCTGAACAGCAAGACAACATAATCACGAAGATTAATTCCTGCAAGCAATCGAAGAATAAGCAAGAACAACATAGGCAAACCAAAATCTCTCAAAGGTGGGGCTCTCAAAAGCAGTCTAACAAGTGGTCGTTGGACACAACTGAAGATCAGAGTTAAATTATAACAAAAGAATATCCAAGTATTCTTGGTGGCGACTGGGACCTTTAGATAGGGTGGAGGATGACCATGGGGTGCTAGGATCGTCCTCAAACCCTAGGATGCGCCCCTAGTTACCTCAACTTGATACAAGGCCAATGACCCAAGTTGGGGTGATGTAGAACCTTCTGTATTAAAATGACAATTAGCGCTGACTCTAATATGATATAAAGGTTTGGATCTATTCGAAAATAGACTTTATGAGCTTTCCAGAATGTACTTAAACACCCAAATTGGATTCTATATGAAGTCCTGGTTTCTGTTGCATGTTTGTATTGTTCAAAATTCTGAATCCACCATACGTGAATATTTTCATTGAAGTCCTCATCAGAAGGTATGATGTCTACATCATCCTCTCCCACTTGAATTAGAGTCATTCTTGACTCAAGCTCAGATTGCAAACCACCACTCCACCATGCCCCCTTGAAATCGTGAAAGGTGAAGGCCACGGGGGTATGTATGTGATCTCACCATCCTCCCCCACTTGATCTCGAGTCATCGTCGACTCAAATTCATATTATAGAACCACCAGTCCACCATGCCCTATAAGATCTCATCATTCTCCCCTTCTTTATAGCTAGCCGCCCTCAGCTTGAGCCAGCGGTTGGCAAATTGTTTTGTTGTCATATTGGGACAAGGGATGAGCACATGGCTAGGCCACAACAACAACTTCTCCTGCTTCATGAGTTGCTCCTATTAATAGATCACAAAAGTAGAGAAATTTTGCAAGACATTGTTAGTGTTAGTGCGTTATAAAAGTGTAAGATTAGTGCATATGACTATTTTAGACGCTAAGAAATGTCCAATATCATCATATTTGCCAATTGCTTGAAAACACAACAGCTAAAACATTGCAAACTGCAATTATGAAATAATCTCTTCTCCAAACAATTCAAGTTACAAGAAACATAAAATTCAACCTAAAGAAATTAAAGAAGATTTGAGCTCCAACTTTGCCTCATTCAAATCAGCGCAATGAAAAGACCTATTCTCAACATGTGTGTACTCAAGAATAATATTTTCAACTCCATGCACTTGTGTTTTTGAGATTAAAGAAAAGAAACTTGTGCACACAACTTGTTATAATCATAAGTGAAATGCGCAGTTCGTAACAAAACATAATCCAGTGGAGACTCAACTAAGCACTACAAAATACTAGCATGAACAGTGAGCAATTGCAATTTAGCTCAAGCAGCATGAGAGCATTCAGATGTGGTGAGGGACTCACAATGCGTATCATATTGCTTACTCTCCATTGTAGTTGGCACCAGACAAGCATCATTATCCATTATTTCAGCAACTAGCTCAACATCCTCTTCAGCCTTATCCGTACTCTCTTGCACGATGTTACGTATAGGAAAAAAACAGAATAGTGCTCTCTATCTAGTTGTGCTGTTTTAGTAAGAGATATAGTATCACGCAACTCCTCTTTGTCATTCTCCTTATGGCAAAGGCATATCAACAACACATTCCACAAATCTGTGATGGTGATTATTCATGCTTGAATCTTTAGATAATAAAAGTTCATTTGCAGCATTACAATCAAGCAAAAACAAGTGAGAGATTGAGTTATAAGTTTGACAAATGAGCAATATTTGAATTTTAGAATTGAGACCTTGCATAAACCTACTCATTATATCTTCCCGACATTCATCTAAGCCACCAAATATGAAACATATCTTAAAGTCATGAAAGTATTCAGTAACAGTCATACTATCCTGCCTCAAGTTGTCTAATTTGATGAGCATGTAAAATATGTAGGAATATAAACATCTCTAAAATAAAGTTCGGTCCACGTGGATCAAGGTGCCTCTACACCCTCTGCTAGCGGTGAGGGCAGTGGAAAAGACGTCACCAAGTACATACAACCAAGATGGTGTCCCTCTGGTTTGACCCGCACGAAAAAGAGGAAGCTACAAAGGCTACGCCTGTGTGAAATAAGGGAGCGGGAGTTGGAGAAATGGAGGGATGAGGTTTTTAACGTGGTAAAGCCAATGATGCCTCAGGGCAAGCAATGGAGAGTCAAGGAAAAGACCAAATCTCCAGAGGAGCCGAATGTTTTAACTACGGAGCCAAAGATTTCAGTTCTGTCAAAACCGGTAATTCTAGTTTCTAAACCGAAAGTTCCGATTTCTGCTGGTTTTGCGCAAGACAAGGAATCTACTGCTCTTTCTTCTACAGGTGATGTCGACATGTTCGAGTTTGATGCAACGACCTCCTAGACTACAAACCTACACCGCCATGAGATGGAATGAAATTAACACCATTTGCTTATCTCTTTCCGATTATTCTCTTGTAGAAGAAGAGGAGGTTATTGCACAATTCGAATTTGGGCCGAAGTGTGCTACTTTCGAAAAGCTCAAAGAATCGGATAAACCATTTGAAACCTCTCTATGTGAAAAGTCATATTAATGGTACACTGATTTCTCGCCTGCATGTAGATGGCGATGCTATTGTTAATCTAATGCCATATTCTTTGTGTAAGAAGCTCATCCAGACCAACATGACTTCGAACAGTGTGGGAGGAGGAGATCCTGTCGAGCTTAAAGGGGTCGCTTCTGTGGAGCTCACCATTGAAAGCAAGACCATGGCTACAGCTTTCTTCGTTGCCGATGTGCGAGGTGGCTATAGCTTGATCTTAGGGCGTGATTGGATTCACGCTAACCAGTGTGTTCCTTCTACATCGCATCAATTCTTGATACAATGGGTTGATGATGATATAGAGGTTGTTTATGTGGATGTGTCGGCTTGTGTTGTTATGACCGATTCATGTTCCTTGCCACATGATACCGTTAAGTGTTTGAACGGGTTAGACTTGACGGATTATGATTTTCTTAGTGTAAATAGGGATGCTTTTGTGCCGGTCAATGTAAAGCCGATGAAAAATTGGCATAGCCATATAATGTGATTAAATGGAGTCCAATTTAGATTGGTTGCAAAAAAGAGTGGAACACTATCGATCAAACAAGAACAATATGTGAGAAGCAATACAGGAAATAGAACATATGGACAAATTAGGACAAAGGTTCATGTCGGCTGATCCTTTGGATGAGATCATATACATACACCCGTGGCCTCCACCTTTCATGAATTCAGGAGGGCATGGTGGAGTTGCGGTTTTGCAATCTGAACTAGAGTCGAGGATGCCTATTTCAAGTGGGGGGATGATGTGGACATCAGACCTTCTGATGAGGACTTTAATAGAAATATTCACACATGATGGATACAAACTACATAACAATACGAAATTGCAATGGAAGCCACAACTTCATATAGAATTAATTTTAGGTGTTTAAGTACATTCTGAAAACCTCATGAAGTCTACTTTTGAATGGATTCAGCACACTTTCATATTATATCGAAGTCAGTGCCAATCATTATTTTAATACAGACGGTGCTGTATCACTCCAACTTGGGTCATTGGCCCATGTATCAAATTGAGCCCATTAGGGGTGTATCCTAGGGTTTGTTTAGGACCTCAGCACCCCTTGGTCATCCTCCACCCTATTTAAAGGCCTCAGCCGCTACCAAGAACACTCGGGATTTGTTAGATTGAAGTTTAGCAGCCGCAACTTTGCTTGCAGCGCGTGTGTCGACTAGACCACCTGTCTTCTTGCCATTGGAACCCCACCTTTTGTGTTTTCAGATTGAACTCATATTTGTTCTAGCAATTCAGTGCTTATTTATCTTGTTCTTCGATTGCTTGCAGGAATTGATCTTGTGATCAGGTTGATCTTGCTGCTCTGGCGGGGTCAAAAACCATTTGAAGTTGGTTCTGAGATTGCTAAGACACATATGACCTATTTGTTTGTAGTCTGATCATGAGGGTTCTGAGATTGCTAAGGCACATACGACCTATTTGCTGCTCTGGCGGGGTCAAAAACCATTTGAAGTTATCATCTCACCGAAAGTGCACTCAAGTCCTATCAATCTTGGTGATGATATCAATCCAAGTCCAACCTTTATAAATGCCAATCTAGAATTTGATGATAAGGTAAAATGAATCAGGCTACTAAAAGAATATGGGGACTATTTTGCATGTTCTTATAATGAAATGCTCGGGTTGAGCCACGAGCTCGTTGAGCATCAGCTTCCAATCAAATCTAGTTTTTGGCCCTTTAAACAATTGATGAGAAGATTTAGTCCGAACATGCACGATCGAATTAAAGAAGAGATTAACTGAGTGCTTGATGCAAATTTTATAAAACCATGCAGGTATGTGGAGTGGATGTCCAACATTGTGCCTATTGACAAGAAGAACACCGGTAAGATAAAGGTTTGTATTAACTTTAGAAATTTGAATAGAGCCACTCCTAAGGATGAATATCCTATGCCCATTGCCGATAGTCGATATGTTGATTAATACATGCTTCCAGCCATAAAGTGATTAGTTTTCTCAATGGTAATACGAGTTACAATCAAATATTCATGGCTGAAGATGATATGTCTAAGACTGCTTTTAGGTGTCCCCGTTTTGTAGGATTGTTTGAGTGGGTTGTTACCTGCACTAAAATGGATACCTCGGTCTCATACGAGCTCCGTTTTGGATGTTTTAGATATGGCTGGAAAGCTAACAAGATAACCTTTTCAGCGTCACTAGTCTCATCTCTAAATTTGATCAAAATCAGTGGGAATTGTTAAAATACTATGACGTCCAGAAACTGCCTCGGGTGCTGCAACTCTATCTTTTGGCCTTCGGGCCGTGTATCTTTTCTAAGCCCATTAGTATTAGAGTTTGCCCTTAAGGTCATCCAAAACTTTATATAATCAGTAGCTGCCGTCATTAGAGATAGGTTTTGATTAGTTTTTATCTGTTATAAACAGTTTCGTCGTTTGATGATTTGTTGGTTTTCCAACCTCCTGATTTAATTCAGATTTCGCAATTGAGTTACGTTCTTTCTTGTTCTTGCTTGTGTTCTTCTATTCACAGGCTGGGATTAGCCTTCTTGGTGAGGTCAATCGTGTGCGCACGGTTGATAACAAGAGGACAAGTGGTGCTACGATTGCAGAATTCAAATCGTGTTGATTTAAGGCCAGATCAATTGTGTGTCGCATCTCCACCAAATCGATAGTCATCACGACCTGATGGAAGATCGGAAACCACGTACACATCACCCTTGGTGGTGACCTGGGATGCTCTATTGACCAATTGCCGAAATCGGTATTTAAATTCTTGTACCTGGCCATAAGACGGTCAAAGGTGCTTTTAGGCCCCATCTTCCTGTCTATAGCCTTGCCTTGGTTCACTTTCCATTTGCCCACTTCAGGATTTTTTTATTTTATCACGTGGGCTTCTGTGCAAAATAGAAAGTTCGGGTTTGGAAAACTGGAACCTGGACAGCAGGAACAACTATTTCTTCACCGTTTTTTATTTGCCCCCCAGATGCAGAGCCTTTAATGGTGATTTTGATGGACTCTTTACCATTGGGGGACTTTTCCAATGCTACTTTTTTTTAAACAACCTTCTCTCCAATAGGAGAGGTCATTCGTCCCATATGATCACGTTCTTCCTTTGAGTTGTATTGATGTCCATCCGTAAGGATCAAGGACATCGAGAAGGGGGATTGAATCTATGGACTTATAAGACTAAATTCGCTACAAACTTAAACTATGAGACTAAATCAAACAAGAGTAGCCTTATGCAATTTTAGTTGGCCAAGACCCCTAACAATGCTAGTGAAAAGTAAAGACAACAAGCAAGCACTAGCACAATAGCCACCAGGAGTAATCACAAAGCACCCTAGCAACTCTACTCAAAATGAAGTGCAGAAAGTAAAGAGAGAATAAGATAATGCTCAGCGATTTTTCTCGACGTCTCGAAGGGTAGGTGCCTTCCCCTAATCCTCGTTAAACTATTCCCAGCGGAGTCTTGGTTCCTCCCGTCGTTCCTGAAATGATGCTCACAAGGGTACGTCTCGGAGTGAAGACACCGGCGTCCTGGCTGTCGCACAAAATACCCAGGCCCTAGAGCAAGCCTCCAAGGCTCGGGCGCTCACTCTTGGTGTCCCATTCAAGCGGGGGACCCAGAACAGCGTACAAACTTAGAGTCGTCTTCCACAATCTCCTCAAAAGCTAAAACACCGACTCCTAGCCAGTCTAGGCTGCCAGGACTAAGAGTAATAGGTGAAGATCACTACTAGATTGGCATTTACTTTATCATCATTATAAGACCATCAAAATAGTCCCCATATTTTTTTAGTAGCCTGATTCATTTTACCTTATCATCAACTTCTAGATTGGCATTTATAAAGGTTGGACTTGGATTGATATCATCACCAAGATTGATAGGACTTGAGTGCACTTTCGGTGAGATGATAACTTCAAATGGTTTTTGACCCCGCCAGAGCAACAAATAGGTCGTATGTGCCTTAGCAATCTCAGACTACAAACAACCTTGGGGTAGTCATCGAACAGTCCGATGGTGCAGTGACCGGACAGCCCGGTGAGCTAGAAACTAAATTCCAGAAGAGGTGTCTCTGTAAGTCTAAAAGAGAAGGTCACCGGACAGTCCGGTGTCACATGGAATGGATTTCAGAGAGGGTGTTTCTCTGGTCTGCGAGAAAACAAGTCATCGGACAGTCTGGTGATTGGATAAAGCAGTCAGCTTTATAACATCATGTTCCAACGGTTGTTTCTGGGCTTGGAGCCTGTTTAAACCGTGGAGAGGGACGTTCTCGCTTGTGCCTGAGGTCTGAATTGCTAGAGAAAACTTGTGAGAGGCCAAGTGACACCACCAAGACAGTACAAGATAAGATTGGAGATCTTTGGTGCTAGCAAGAGAGTGATAGGGAGCATTCATCCACTTCTAGAGCTTGTTGGGCTTGAGAGGAGTGATCTTTGCCTATTACTCTTGGTGTGGGCAGCCTAGACCGGCTAAGAGTTGGTGCTCGAGCTTTTGTGGAGACTGTGGAATAAGACGCCAAGTTTGTATGCGGTTCCGGGTCTCCCGCTCGGAAGGGATACTAAAAGGGAGCACCCAAGTCTTGGAAGCTTGCTCTAGCGCTTGGATATAGTGTGCGACAGCCGGGCCGTCGGTGTCTTCACTCCTGGAGTGAAGCATACCCTTGTGAGATTCGTTCCGTGAACGACAGGAGGGACCGGGACTCCGATGGGAGTGGTCCAACGAGGATTAGGAGAAGGTGTCTATCTTTCGAGACCTCAAGAAAAAATCATTGAGCACTCTCTATCTCACACTCTTTACTTACCGCATTTACTTATAGTTGAGTAGTGTGATAGGTTGTTCTTTGATTCCACTTGGTGGCTTTTGTGTAGTGCTTGCTTGTTGTTATTTTCATATCACTAGCATTGTTAGGGGTCTTAGCCAACTAGACTTGTTTAGGTTTGCTTCTGTTGCGATCAAGTCTTGTAGTTTTAGTTCGTAGCGAAATTAGTGCTTTAAGTTTACCGATTCAACCACCCTTCTCGGTATCTTTGATCCTTACAAGTGGTATCAGAGCCAAATGCTCATTTTGGGCTTTATTGCCTTGAGTATGGATGCCGAACGGGATGGAGACTCTGCCTGTATTCGATGAGGACAATTACTCTTATTTGAAGGCTTGTATGCAAGCCTACCTAGAGTCTATAGATGGGAAAGCGTGGCAAGTTACTAACAATGCTACGAATGAGAATGAGAGACTTGAACCCATTTTCATTAAATACAGTACTAAGGCCAAGAATGCTATGTTTCGATGCATCACTAAATTTTTTCTAGAATCAATGCATCATCGACGCGCATGAAATTTGGGTCCAATTGCAAAACATCTATGAGGGCTCCTCCGAGGCCAAGGAAGAGCGTTATTACGTTCGTAAGAACAAATATGATTCCATCACCATGTAACCTCATGAAAAAGCTAATGATGTTTATTTTTGTTTGCATGTAGTGGTGGAGGAGATCAACACTTTGGGCATCAAGGACAAAATTGATGATGTTAAAATCATGAGAAAGCTCTTGAGGTGTTGCTGCCGAGCTACAACTCCATCGTTACGTGTCTCTTCCATGCCAACTTGGCTACTCTCACCGTTGACGTCATGCTAGGCAAGCTCGTGGCCTGAGGGGTACATGTTGAGCAGCTCCACCGACTCTCAATTTCCCAAGAATCTTGCCCTACAATTTGATCAAGAATCACCCAATGGCAAGAACAAGAAGAAAAAGTGGGAGGAGGATGAGGATGAGGAGAGCAATAATGAGGACCTTACGCTTTTGATGAAGAAGCTATTCCGCAAGGGAAGACCATCATTTTTCAAAAGAAACTTCGAGTGCTTCAATTGTGGCAAGAAAGGCCATTTCTCTAAGGAGTATCCCAAGCCCAAGACGGAGGGCAAGAAGGAAGCCTCTAGTGAGAGTGATGATGAAGAATACAAGCCAAAGAGAAAATTTAAGAAGAAGTTCTTTGTCAAGAAGGAGAGCAAGAGCAAGGAGAAGAAGTCCCGCACAAAGCTTATATTGTTGGTGAGTGGCTCACTGATAATGATTCGAACTCTTCATCTTCTAGCGAAGAAGAGCGCGCGGGTATTGCCATGACTAGCTCCACAATGAGCTACCACCACCTCTATTTTGCTTGATGTCTCAAAGTTGTGAGGGCTTCATTGATGAGGAAGATGATCTTGAGGAGGAGAGCTATGATGATAAAGATGATGGACCAAGGTACGATGATCTTGTCCTCTTCCTCGAGAAGGCCAACAAGACCATCATCAAGAAGTCCAAGAAGATCGAGGTGGTGACCAAGGAGCATGAAGTGGTGGTATTTTGAGTTTGAGAGCTTGAGGAGGAGCTCAATGCACTTAAGCACTCTCATGGTGTTCTACGTGAGTCCTATGAGGATCTCAAAGCGAGGCACATAGAGCTAAGTGAGAAGCAGAATGCATTGGTGCGTTCCCATGAAGCTCTTGAGCTTGACTCTCTCCTTAACTCTCCTAAGCATTTAAATGAAGCTTCTACTTTTTATAATCTAACCCTCTCTAAGGAGAGTACTACTCTTGAGCCATCTATTTGTAAGGAATATATGAAGCTCAAGGAGGAGAGAGAGGCCGTGATAGATGCATTGGAGCGGCTTACTAGACGAAGGCAAATTCAAAAGGAAATCCTAAGCAAGAACCTCATCAAGAACCACAACCTTCCTCTATCAACATCATTGACAACCAAGATGAGATCCCCGAATGGATAGTCCCGCACATGGCGGATCACTACTATTGCGAGAAATGTTGCCTTGATGGTCACCGCCCTAAGGATTGTCCCAAGATGAACGAGCCTAAGATTATGCCCAACGCTAACCTTTTCCATGAGGATGTGCACTTCAAGCTTTTCTGAGATAAGGATGGAAAAGTGAACGCCAAGCCGCTTGGACCGCCGAATGACAAGAGGACAATCAAGAAGATATGGGTCCCCAAGGTGATCGTGGACCGAGAGAGGAAGCCAAAACTCTCTTGGGTCCCCAAGAAGAAGTGAAGAGGCCTAGGTGGTGGACCGTGAAGCAAATTGAAGATTCTTGAAGTCCACCACAAGTTGATCGAACTTCAACGCCAATCTACTCTTCAAGGAGGTTATTATTGTACATAGTAATGTAGGTTTCTTCTCTTGCAATGCATGTTAGATAGGAGTCCATGGACTAGATGTGCACTATCATGCACCATGTGTAAAAAGATAAAAGAAAAGAATAAAAAAAATTAGATCAGTGCTTAACCACCTTAAGATATCCATATGCATGGAGAGAAGAGCTTGAGAAGGTGGTTTGGCAATCTCAAGGCAAAGCGGTGAGCATATAGTGAATAAGCTTGAGATGGGGTCAAACTTAGCTCCGAATAGGTCTCTGTATGTAATGTCTTTAAGTTGCTTGTATCTACATGGCATGCTTTATATTCTCTTGCATTAGAATAGCTTGTTTGTATGCATTGCATATAGAAACTACGGAGGAGGCGTGTTACTCTATGGAGAAATTGACTATATCGTCCATATGAATTCACATCCTCCATAAAGAGTTACCAAAGTAATATTGTGCGCTTCATGCACATTGAACTCGATTCTTAATGGTCTGTAACATCCATTTACGTGGATCGTGATCTAAGGGTTCATACATTCCCTTTTTGGAGCCTCCTTCTCGCTTTGGTGTTTATCGTTTGATCTTAATTGCGATTTGCGAAAATGTTAAACTCTTCATGCGTCATCTATTTGCAAAAGAGTGTCTGAGAGTTCCCTTTCTAGACATGTGGTGTTTATTTGGTTCTTTAGTGAGGACACTTAAAGTCTAGGAAGAAAATCCTTGATTCTGCAATTCTTTGAGGTCATCAGACATTCCGGCACCTTCACCGGACATTTTGGTGACTATATCTTTGGATTAGTCACTTTTGCTGAATTGGACAGACACTAGACATTTCGGCGATATCATCAGACAGTTCGGTGACTGGAAGAGGAAGCGGGTGCCTCTCTAGAATTGGAATTCTCTAGACACCGGACAGTTCGGACTTTTATAGTCACCGGACAAACATCTGAGACCAGAAAGTTTGGTGTTTAGCAATTTCGGTGAAATCTCAACCATCTGTTTAATTCCTTTTAATCCAGGCCTTTAACGAATCCGCACGTGCACTTCATCTTCCATTCCAAAATTCGTGCGTCTTTAGCCAAACTCGTTGTCGTCATCGCCGGTCGCCCGCTCGCCATCCACCGCTCGCACGCCTTCGCCCTCGTGCCTTCGCGCCGTCGCGCTCCTCCGTCTTGCGCCGCTGCTCTGCACGCTGCGCCTGCGGCCTGCACTGCACCACACTGCCCTGCCGCGCGCATCGCCCTGCTTACCCTAGGCCGCTGCCCTAGCCATGCCGCCGCCGTCGTCATGCACCGCCACATCCACCCCGCCGATCGTCGTGCCAGTGCTCGCCACCTCTTGCTCGTCGTATTAACCTTCTGGACGTCTGAGTTCCCTAATGCCTTAAAACCCTCAGTGGGGTTTTAGTTCCTCGTGATCGAATGTGCTTTTGACGAGTTCTTCAGCGTTCTTCGGCACTTCTTCTGCGGGGTATTGAGCTCTATCTCTTGCATTTCATCAAAAATACCCCGCATGCCTTGATTGTTGATTTATTGCGAAAATTGGTACAAATTGCCTAAAGGTTTCACCTTTTATTGCCAATTGACATGATTAGTTGACAATTCCCGTACTTAGTGCCATATTGAGGTCATTGCTTGCATATTTTAGTATGGCATTGAGTCTCCTGTCGCTAGTGTCACAATTTAGATGCATTGCTATATTATGAATTGTAGCTTTAGTCTGTCAATATCACCGTTGTGCTTATTTGCTTCTTTTGATCGGTGATATGTCTTTGATTCCACCACTAGGACGTCTTTTAGAGTCGGTCACCTTTTGTGCTTACAACCTATATTTTATTCCTATATTGTGCAGTGACAGTTGGACAGCGGATCAGAACAGAATCAGCGCCAATCTAGAACAATTTGTCAATTTAGTTGTTTCACTTGGATGGGTCAAGAGCCAAGCTCTTAATCTTATCTTGCAGTGTTAGCTGGTTAGGATTTCTTGCAGTTGATTTCTCAGTGACAGTTTACAGTATGGGCAGACAGAGACCAAGTTCAGAGCAGAAGAGGAAGGGCAACGCCGTAGAGCCAGAGAAGAAGAAGAAGAAGCAGAGGACAGGTGACCCTGAGTGGGACAGAGCCCTTGCTGCAGCGGACTTTGATGTTCCTCCTAGGAGGCCAGGTGCTTTGAGGATAGGCTCAGCTGAGTCCCAGGGGGAGTTGAGGAGGTCGACCTGATGAGGACATCACTCACTTACATAAGAGTCCTCAAAGTAGTATTGATGAAACTCATCTACGACAGTTGAGATTAGAGGTGAGCTCGTTCCAAAACACATGTATTCCATCCTTTGAGAATAGATTGCTACCAAATAACTTTATTATGATTAGAAATATTGAAGAAAGTCAAACAAAGCATGAAGAAAGTACTTGGAGATGCTCAAGATCAGAACCACACGTTCGACCCCGGAGGAGATCCAAACAACTCGGGTTCGAGTCTGACTCGGGCTCCTGGAGCAGCTTGCATTAAAACGGATGCCCCGGTCTAATACGAGCTCCGTTTTGGACGTTCTAGATATGGTTGGAAAGCTAACAAGATAACCAGTCCAGCAGAACCAGTCTCATCTCCAAATTCGACCAGAATCAGCAGGAATCGTTAAAACAATATGACATTCAGAAACTACCCGGGTGCTGCGACACTATCTTTTGGCCTTTGGGCCTTGTATCTTTTCTAGGCCCATTAGTATTAGGGTTTGCCCCTATGGTCGATCTCAACTCTATAAATTCAGTAGTCGCCATCATTAGAGATAGGTTTTGATTAGTTTTCTTCTGTTATGAAGCAGTTTCGCCGTTTGCCCCTATCGTGATCTTTTTGTATCTAGGTGTTTTCCTTCATCGTTCATCCACATTCTGTTCAGATCCGTTATCGTGTCACATCTGTTAATTGTTTCTTTTGCATTGAAAATTTATCCCACCCACCCATATTTCGATCACAACAGATCCACGCTTCATATATCCACATCTCCATATTTATCTGCCGCTCAATCATCCACAAAAATGTCCTCAAAATTCGCATCCAATTTGAAATCCGAATCTGTTTTCAACCTTCCAAACAAATCTGATTCGGAGATCCATCATTAAAATAGTCATAACTTTTGTTTTTGTACTCCAAATTAGACATATAAGTACTTTTTGGAAATCTACAAAAAATTTCCCATCCTCCCACGATCCTAGATTCAACAAATTCAAAATAGAAGTTTCTGTTTTTGCGCTCCAAAGTTTCAGCACATATTTAACAAAAATTTGAGATTTTCTCTAGGCCACGTCTTTTATCATATTGATATGAAATTTGGTCATGTATCATCTTTTGTGCATCTGGTTCAGAGAAAAATATCCTAAAAATAAAATAAAAATAAAAATTTTGAAGACCAAGAAGCCGGGAATTAACCTTCGCAGAATTTTCAGGCGCTGAAAAATTTTCTGATTTCTGGAGCATTATCATTTGTGTTGTTGCTGCCCTTTGATATCTTCATTCATATTTTTGTAACATTCAGAATTTTTTTATAAGATTGGACCAGCAACTAGAACATAATACTTAGAACACTTATTTAATATTACTATCTGTTATAGAATTGTGTTCGATTAATCATTATTTCAGCCCTCCAAGCTTTACATATATACCTCGGATCAGCACTGTATTTGGCCCTATAATTGTGGAATTACGACTCTCTGGTTTCTCCTGCTAGTGGTTACACCATACTTTGCTTTGCTTTGGTAAAAATCTTCCAAGAGCTCGGTAAGACGTTTCCTTTTGCGGTATTTTCACCACTCACTCACTGTAGTTGCAGGAATAATATTTTTGCTGTCCATATGCTATTTTCTAACCATGACAGGAAGAAAAGGAGGTGAATACAATAATATTGCGACAAACTTTGCGAGATGTAATCCCGCAAAGAGATGTTGCACATAATCAAAAGACGCATAAGTTTCAGACCATTGCTACATCATGTCCTTCCACGAGTAACTATATTCTTTCATCTCTTCCTTTATATGATGGTTTAGATTATACTAAATATATTGTTTGGAAAAATGATATGGATAATCTATTTGAACAATGCCGTATGAGTGAAAGGAGACAGCTTTTGAATGTTGGTCAGGCATTAGTTGATCATGCTTTAACTTTGTGGCAACATTTCTATATAACAAAAAAATATTCTCTGGCATGGAGTGATGCTAAAATTTTTATGAGAAAATTTTTTGTTAATACATCTTTGAAATCTATGTCTAGTTGTGATGAACACTTTTTAGAGGAGTTTTCTACTGTACCTCCTATTGCATCTAACATTTTGCAGGAAATTGAGATCAAACAAGAAGATGAAAGTGATACATACAAGGAGAAAGAAGTGATACACAATGTTTTATGCATGGCCCAAAATGAGATTCATGATAATACGCCAAAAGGTATTGCTGAAAATGAGAAGAAAATTATTGAACATCGATCTAAAAAAGGTGACAATAATTTTGTTGTGCTGAAATTTCTTGTCTATCCTACTTTTGTAAAGCAACCGCTAATATCACCTTTTATCCATTTATCTTTGTCACTGTTTGATTTGCCCATCAGTTCTTGTGATAAGGAAAGGTTATGTGCTAATATTTCTATTCTTCCTATGCAACAAGAAGTGAATGAATTTGAAACTCCTAATTTTTATCTATTCACTAGTGCTGAAATTAGACATTTCACACCCATTACATATAAAAATGATGAGCTGAAATTGCTATCTTTTTCAAACATTGTGGGTTATATTGAATATGATTCTTTTCGTGACCTTGCTACAGTAGACAGGATGATATTTTCGAAACCTGAATTGCCTTTGTTTACTAGAACCAATTTTTATGTTATAGACAATTATGATTTTAGAGGTGTCTTTATGGTGCATAGAGTTCATATTTGCTCAAATTTGAAGTCCTCTTGCATGATGAAATAATTGACAAACTAGATGATAAAAATATAAAATGCCATGCCATGTCATATTTATCTAATTTTTCTAAGAAAACACACTTTATGGCTTCTCAGAAGAATGATCTTGCTGATTTTTGTGATAAAAATACTCTATGTGATGCTTTAGTGTGCAAATATGCCATGTTTGCATGTCGTGATATTTCTAGCTATTTGTACGCTCCTGTTACAAACTATTTGCAGAAGTATCATGATACCCATGGAAGAAAGCCGAGGACGGCTTTCCATCAAGAAGGGCAGAAGGATGAGGTTATAAGGATCTTTGAGCCACTAAAATGATTGCGTTCAAAAACCCCCGTGGCCTCCACCTTTTCATGCAGGTTCGAGGGCATGGTGGAGTCGAGGTCTAGACAATGAACTTTGAGTCGAGGATGACTTCAAAACAAGAAGGGGGATACACATAAGTGTCCTCAAAGTAGTATTGATGAAACTCACCCACGACAGTTGAGATTAGAGGTGAGCTCGTTCCAAAACACATGTCTTCCATCCTTTGAGAATAGATTGCTACCTAAT
Source organism: Zoysia matrella (assembly GCA_001602295.1). Classification (NCBI taxonomy): domain Eukaryota; kingdom Viridiplantae; phylum Streptophyta; class Magnoliopsida; order Poales; family Poaceae; genus Zoysia; species Zoysia matrella. The sequence goes on along the minus strand of BCLG01005492.1, from coordinate 3,156 downwards.
AACTTTATTATGATTAGGAATATTGGTGAGAGTCAAACAAAGCATGAAGAAGGACTTGGAGATGCTCAAGATCAGAACCGCACGTTCGACCCCAGAGGAGATCCAAACAACTCGAGTTCGAGTCTGACTCGGCCTCCTAGAGCAGCCTGCATTAAAACGGATTCCTCGGTCTCAAACGAGCTCCGTTTTTTATGTTCTAGATATGGCTGGAAAGCTAATAAGATAACCTTTCCAACGGAACTGCTCTCATCTACAAATTCAAATGGAATCAGCAGGAATCGTTAAAACAATAACGTCCAGAAACCGCCCGGGTGCTGCGACACTATCTTTTGGCTTTTGGGCCTTATATCTTTTCTAGGCCTATTAGTATTAGGGTTTGCCCCTATGGTCGATCTAAACTCTATAAATACAATAGCTGCCATCATTAGATATAGGTTTTGATTAGTTTTCCTCTGTTATGAAACAGTTTCGCCGTTTGACGGCTTGTTGGTTATCCAACTTTGAGATTTAATTCAGATTTCGCAATTGAGTTGTGTTCTTCTTTGTTTTTGCTTGTATTCTTCGATTCGCTGGCAGAGATTAGCCTTCTTGGCATGGTCAATCGTATGTGCACGGTTGATAACCAGAGGAGAAGTAGTGCTGCAATTGCGGGGTTCGAATTGTGTTGATTTGAGGCCGGATCGATTGTGTGTCGCATCTCTGCCAATCGAGAGTTATCACAACCTGACGGAAGATCGGGAACCACGTACACATCACGACCTATCAGAGAGTGGCGACCACTCCTCTAGTGTCTGAGGCGCAGCCGCGGAGAGCTCTTGCCAGTACGCTGTCGAGAACCGCTGAGGGAGAGACAGTCCAGAAGAGCTCACAGCAGAGGACACAGAGATGTCCACATCAGAGGACTGGAGTGTGCATGGTGTGCACAGCTAGAGCCGAGAGAGCTCACTAGGCCATGGTCAGAATAGCTGAGGTTGAGGTTGACTTGTTGAAGTTGAAGGGCCTGGCCATTATGACCAAGAGGAGAGTGGACTTCACTGCTGGGTCCCTGCTGGGAGACATACGGATGCTGGACAGTTTTAGACAGTACTCCAACGGAGGATCTTTGAGGCCTACAGGAGCCAGCTTGCCACTAAGGGAAAGAGCTCAGTGTTTGAAGCACATCACCACTATTCTATGGAGGCACTGAGCAGAGAAGCTGGGGTTGACATGGAGGAGCATATCTCCAATCTATCAGGTCTGTCAGATTTGGTCACCAAGCATTACAATAAGGAGGTAGTTCTGTAGTTCTATGCCTCCTTGTGGATCTCTTCGGATAGCTCCTATCTTTGGTTCATGTATCAAGGGGAGCCACACCGTTTTGAGAGGTCTGATGTCTTGACTGCCCATGACTTTGTATCATCAGAGACACGGATCCACACTTTGGCCCATCTGAATTTCTCACCTCCGTTCAGACTATTTGAAGGGATGGAGCCAAGTGATGAGAGGTTGAGTAATGCCCTCCCGTCACCTCATAGGGTGCATTACTCGAGGCACCCTCTGCGCTTGACACACGAGGCTCGTGTTCTGCGAGGGTTGATTGGGAGGTCCATAGCGCCTCGTGCTGGCTACAGAGAGAGAGTTATTATTTTGCATCAGTGGCTGCTATGTTTTTTGCTGAGTCATGAGACTTTCAACTTGACATATCTGCTGCTTGCTCAGATAGAGGATGTGATATATGAGGGGATTGAAGCACATCAGTTACTATTTGCTCCCTACATATGCCTGATGCTGAGGAGAGGTAGAGTGATGACTGAGGAGGAGTACGCAGCATTGCCAGAGATTACCACTTCCTTCAGTCTAGCAGAGCCATCCGACTCTAGGGTTCTTCGGGTTTCTGCTTCTCAGAGCACCCCTGGCGGTGAGGATACCACAGCCCCGGAGGATGTCGACACTGAGGCTCCATAGGGAGCACAGCTAGGTGCTGGGAGGCTCCAGATCAGGCCGAGACTCCCACCTCTCATGCTACAGTTGACTCTGCTCTTGCTGCTAGATTGGATGCTATTCAGGCAGAGCAGGAGGAGCAGAGGTGGTTCAGAGAGGAGCAGCTTGATCTTATGCGCAGAGAGAGTCGAGTTCGAGGAGAGGATCTGACTTGAGTGCCTCCATGTTGAGGAGTGGCTGCGGATAGAGAGAGAGCTTGCAATTGGTTTGGTTGTGTCTGTGGAAGTGATGTCCTCATCATCCTCCCCTTCTTGCATTTGAGTCGTCCTCGACTCAAAGTCGTCATCTTCTCCCATGTAAAGCTTCAAATCTGAAATGTTAAAAGTGGGGCAAACCCCAAAATCTGCAGGGAGTTCAAGTTTGTATGCATTGTCATTAATCCTTTCTAAAACTTTGTAAGGACCAGCAGCTCTAGGCAACAACTTAGATTTCCTTAAATCAGGAAACCTATCCTTTCTCAAATGTAACCAAACCAGATCACCAGGTTCAAAAGTGACATGTT
>BCLG01005491.1:0-25479 GCA_001602295.1 Zoysia matrella | reverse complement strand
CGCCGAGGAGGAGCTCCGGCGGGCGGTACCAGAGCGTGACGACGCGGCTGGTCAGCGGCGCCGCGGCCGTCGGCGTGAAGAGGTTGGCGAGGCCGAAGTCAGCCACCTTGAGCTCGCCGGCGTTGCTCACCAGCAGGTTGGCGCACTTGATGTCGCGGTGCATGACCCCGCGCGTGTGGCAGTGCGCCAGCCCGTCCAGCAGCTGCCGCATGTAGCACTTGATCTGCGTAACGTTACGACATGCTGTCAGTGCTCCACCATGCCACAAACGGTGGCAAAATCGGAAAAAAATTTACCTGGGGCTCGGTGAAGGTGACGTCGGGGGAGGAGGTGAGGCCGGCGAGGTCGTGCTCCATGTACTCGAAGACGAGGTAAATGGCGCGGGAGGAGCGGGAGGTGATGAGGCCCTCGAGGCCGATGACGTTGGGGTGGCGCTGGAGTCGTCGGAGGATGAGGATCTCCCGCGCCATGAACCGCACGCTCTCCGGCTCGACGCTGTCGAACCTTACCTTCTTGAGCGCGACCAGCCGCCCCGTGGCCAGCTCCCGCGCGCGGAACACGCTGCTGTACGTGCCCTGCCCGACCTTCTCGAGCTTCTCGAAGCTCTCGGCGCGGAGCGGCACCCAGCCCTGCACGGCCTCGGCGGCGACGGCGCTCAGCCACACCGGCCACCCAGCGGCGGCCTGCTCGCCCTCGACGCACCGGCGCGGGTTCTTCCCAGGCCGCGGAGGCGGGGCGTCTCCGGGGCGCGGGCGCTCCTCCTCTTCTTTATCGAGGTCGAACGACTCCAGCCGGACCGGCCGCCTCCATATCGACGTCGACCCCAGCTCCGCTGACACCGACAAGCTGCCGGACACGGTGTACGTCGACGACGCGACGTCGTACCCCGGCGACGCCACCACCCCGGGCCTCGACGCCGCGCACCCCATGGCCCCGCCGCGTACCCTCGCCGGCGTGGCGGGCCAACCACCCCAAGAAACAGAGGAGAAGCAAGAAACAGGGGATGGGGTCCTCTGCTCTGGCTCCTCCTCTCCTCCCTTGTGCCTCCCTCGCCTTGGCACAAGCAATGCAGGCACCCTGCTAAAGATAGCAAGCACGAAGATGGCTCATGGTGACACCGGGAAGAAGGCCCTGGCACGAGCTGCCTCCTTTAATTGGTGCCCGGCTCCCTGCTCTCAAGGCTCCTGTCCAGCCTTTTGCTTTACTCCCTGCGCTGGTCTCGAGCTGGGGAAGAAGTGCAACTTCGGTGATTGTTTTCTGATAGCCTGCCGGCTCCTGCGACTAAAGCCACTAAAACGATGGCCAAGAGCTGGTGGCATGGCATGAGATCATGAGCATGGGAGAGCAGGAGTCTTTGGTTAAGTGCAACCACCTCTCTAATTCAAATCTGAGTGAGCAAGAGTCGACAAAGTGCAGCTGATCCAAAACAAACTCGAATTTTGATCTGAAACTTTTGAGGCATTTTAAATTCCTTTTGACATGTAATAGATGCGTCACTGCCGCGATGGTCAAAGAAGACATTTGTTTGGGAGAAGGGTACATGGCGGCAAGCGAATTGATGCGTGTGCAAGCATAGCAACGTGGTGTCCTGGTTTTTGGCGGCAAATGTTCATGTGCCCTTGTTTACAGCACTAGGGCAGTATGGGCATGCATGTACCATCACTAGCCTTTATATTTGAAAACCTTGCCATCTGGTTTTCTATTGCTAATGGTTTAGTGCTCTGGTTTATTTATACATTGCTAATGGCTTAGTGCTGTTTGTGATGATGATCTGGTTGATGCAAAGTTGAGCAGAGGACAAAAGTGGTTTGCCTGGAGGAAACATGGCATCATCAAGTAGCTAACTTGATTACTGTAAAGAAGAGAAGTGCCTTGATCTAAGATCTATAAATTTGACTGATATATTCTTATGTTTTCCTTTTCTCAAGTATAGAGAAACCGGTATCGGCACCCTGCAAAATTTTAAGATAATGGAACAGGTTCCCACCTCCAGGTACCCTGCAAACGTTATCAAGTCTACATCAGAGGCGGAACTGAGGGGGGCCGGCAGGGGCCACCGCCCCCCTAACTTTTGAAATTGCTCATAAGACCTTCTAGTTTGGCACCCTCTATTGTTAAATAGTGATCAAGATTTTGTTTTATTTGGATATACATTTTTAGTGATCAATGTATATGATCATTAGTTGCTAATATATTTAGTTCTAAAAGTTTCTTAGTTGCTATATAATTTTAGTGACCAACATTATACACATGTTAATCACTATATACATATACTATATACATACAGTGACAAGCTTTTAGTCACCAAAATGTGACCAAGATTTTTGTGATAAAATATCTATAGTGAGTAACAATAGACATTTAGCGATCAATTACCTCGAGTAGTGTTATTAGATATATAGTGATCAATTACATTGGTTAAAAAGCATTTTTTATAGTGGAGGAGGGATTTAGTTCATTTTAAAGGCCCGTTTCGAATGCAGGACGTAGAAATTTCATAGAAATCAGTTTAATTTGACAGAAAAAAACACAAGAAAAGGAAGAAATCCTTTATTCCAACCGAGGTCTAAGAGTTAAATAACCTACCTCCAGCTAACATGGCGGCGCCAACGGCATGGAGGAGATGAGAGACATGATTTCGTCTGACTCTGTCACTTCGCCTAGCTGCGAACAGTGATAGGCAATACGCTGACGCCACCTAAGCTGCTCTAGGAGTAGATCGCGGTGGCATTCGTAGGATGCACCGTCTAAATTTAGGGTCACTCTTGCTGGAAATGAAACAAGCTACAATGATAAACAGATTGGTCGGTCTCTTAAATTTTAAATCCAGTTCTGCCACTGTTGTACATGCCAAGTAGACATACCGGAGAGAGCATTTGACTATACTGATTGTGTGATGGTTTGGTAAGGATGTGGCGTTGATGATGGACGCAGCGCTGGTCAGTGCACAATCAGGTCTGGATCCTGTTTTGCTGGTGGGAGTGAAGTTTGTATTCATGGCCGTGCCATATGTACCTTGTGTTCCATTCATGGAACGAAAAGCCACTCTGCGTTTGAAATGTCAAATCTGTGCATTTACTAAATTGAAGATCGTGAGACTATATGCTTTCTTTTCTTCACTGCGCTTGCATCTTTTTACAAACTTCGACGCCAAATTCAAAATAATAATCTCAATATCGTTACAGAACACACATGAAAAGTTTGCAATAAGAATCAAACCGTGTGCTCCGAGCAGAGACCAGAAACAAGTTACGTTTCCTTTATCTTAAAAAAAAGTCGAAATGAATGAATGTTTCCTTTTTCTTCCATGGAAAAATCGACACAGATGGATTTTGATTTCCGAATTGGATCTGAAATTTATGGCGAGTTCACAGGACTTGGCAGTGCACACTGACTAGCGAGTAGTAGCTGTGAATCACGTTCGATCAATGCGGTGCAAGGACAGTGCTTGCATGGTTGGTTAGCGAGCGAGCGAGTGTAACGGTTCATTCTTTCTGTAGAGGGGGCGGGGGGAATTTATTTGGCCTTGACTGCAAGTTACTATACTCCACATTGTCCCTGTTCATTGCCTTCCAAAAATGGTACCACAGAGTAAATATAGCTCATTGCATATACGGGTGTGTATAAGGTAGGATCACAAAATGACCCACATAGAATTTGGCACTTGTCGAAAAATAGGGGAAAAAAATAAAGCATTGACATAAAGAATCAAAAAAAGAAAGATGAACAAGGCTCAAAGGTCACTCATTGGAGCCACTAGTGGCTCGTCGATCCTTTTGAGGAGGCCTCTGTCCGAAGATTTAGCTCTATGCACACCGCTTTCCCAGTGATTACTTATAATCAGACCATGGCAACTGGGCCCGGTTAAATTGCGCGCACAAACGGTGGGTCCAGTAGTGTTGATCCCATGGGCCAATTGCCCACACACACACACACAGACAGACAGAGAGAGAGAGAGAGAGAGAGAGAGAGAGGATGAAACGATGGATCTTTTATGCTTTGTACTGCCATAATCTGAATGGTAAGATACGATTGATCACGCTGCTCCTCTTTTGGTCGCCCCTGTCAACGAGCAGCAAGCAGTCTTAGTAGTACCCTAGAAAATTTGTGCGGCAATTGCTGCATTTTTCGTGTATATTTTTGTTGTGCACCTCTAGTCGAAGCAGTATAGTTTGAATTTATTCTTTAACAAATAGAAGTATAGTTGCCTTAACATGGATGACAAAGTTTTATAAATATATACTTCGGTTTCAAAAAAGTTATCGATATGTTCTACAAAGCATAAGTGTGACCTTTGTTATTTATAAAATATTTAATAAAAAGTAGCATCGTACACTTTTAAGAAAGTATTTTTAAAACAAATTATTTCTAATTTTGTAACTTAATAAATTTAAAATTATTTCTAATTTATATTGGCATATTAAAACATTACGTTCAAAGATAATTTTTTTTTAAACCGGAGTCGTAAGCCAGAAAAAAATTGAATCTTAGTTCTCATAGTTATCAAAGAGTATTTTTAGTAGATAAAACAATTTAATTTAAGTTATCTAAAAATACATTTTCATAACATATAAAGGTCTTTAATTGTAGCATATACTTGCAAGACATAGAAGTAGAATAAATTTATAAGAACTTTTCTTATATCTTTTAGAATAGTTCTATTGAATCTATAGCATAGTAATAAAAAGCATTTTTAGAAGATAAAACAATTTAAGTAATCTAAATATACATTTTCATAACCTATAAAGGTCTTTAATTGTAGCATATACTTTTAAGATATAGAAGTAGAATAAATTTATAAAAAACTTCTCTTATATCGGCACGGCCGATGCTTGCTCTCACCGAATAGAAGCACACTTCTACTTTGATCGGAGAAAAGATTTTTTTTCTTCTTTCTAATATTTTTTTTTATTTCTAATGTCTACCGTTGTATTTTAATCCGACGGTTAATATTTTTTAAAGTGACATGGCACAACGAGCTATGACAGAACGTTTACGCTTTAATATATTACGACGGCACGGGCGTTCATGCCTACTCTCGTTGAGTAGAAGCATGCTCTTACGTTGATCGGAGAAAATATTTTTTTTCTCTTTTTTAATATCCATCGTTAGATTTTAATTTAATATTAATATGTTTTAGAATGATGTAGCGCAACGAAATTTAAAAGAACGCACGGCGTTTAATATATAAAGATAAAGCCAAGCAACATGATCCTTGTCAGATCAGTATCTTATCCTCAGGCGGTAATAACTCGATCCAAATAACTGAAAAATCTTCTTCTTCTTTTTTTTGAAAAGCGGCCTTGCCGCAGAGGCTTGTGCGGGACAGGGTTGGAACCCCCGCTGGCTTGCAGCATTCCCTGCGCTTTACCGAAAAATCTTGCTGCTCCATGCCTATCCTTTCCTTTTAAAAAACCTTGTGATCATTGAGAAACAAATTAGACAAATTTTTAGTTTAGATAATGGAACAAAAGGTCCCGCCTCTGCATCTTCAAGAAGATATACAGTACTTAGCATAGTAGAGAAAAATCTAAACCATAACGACCGATGTAGATTCGACGGACAGGAAAATCTGCAGAAGAATGGCTTTCCAAATTACTACTCCTAGGCTTTTGAGGTGATCAAAGGAGCAAAGAGCGCGAGACTTGATTGGGAAGGCACGGTGATGCAACGTGCCCTAGCAGTCTCGTCTTATTTGAAACGCAGGATTTTCGTAGAAATCTCACAAAAATTTCACAGCAATTAGTTTAACTTCACAGAAAAAATATAGGAATAAAAAAAAATTTCCAAAGGGGGCCTTAACCTTTGGTCTCTTTCCCTTGGCCCCTACCAAAGCAGCACATCATCGTGGTTACAAATCTTTGGCTTATACAGTTGTTGACATCCAAAATTTGCATCTTAGAAAGACCGAAAGTTCTGGTTTTTCAAACCGAATGCTTCAGTTTAGTAGACCGAATAGGTTCAATAATGATTGTTTCACAAGAATTATTTTCTAACATGTTTTTCAGGACATAGAAGATATTTTCGAAGAGTTTAGCTAAATTCCATAAAAAAAGAAATAAGTGCTTAAAAATACGTGAAGATGAAGCCAAATCCATGATTTGAAGATTCTATGACGTAGCCCTCGCCGAGACGATCGAAACAGATATATGGATCGCCTAATTTGGAGACCAGACGAGGAAATTATGGACTTAACAAAAAAAACGTCCGAGTCACCGCCAGAGTATTCGACACAGTGCTAATCTATCCGGTACCGGAGTGTCTGGTGAGCCCTCTCTAGACGCGGGATTTTGCCCATCGAAGTCTCCGACAATGTGCCGAAGTGTCCGGTATCCGAAGTCTGTTTTTGGTAGTTTTTACACCAAATCAGAGCTATTTTTTTTCCTAATCAAGGAGATCCGTGGCTCCACTGAGTAAGACCACCCCACCTCTATATAAAGAGCCCTAAAGCCGATTGAGGAGGTAACCTAATTGATTCTACCAATTGTTTCTTAACTTTTACCTCTCCAAACTCTAATCCACTTCCAAATCCCTATGCTGTTCATCCACCGATCTCCATGGTCATAGATGATGTCCTAGGGCCTGCTGGCCGAACTAAGGCATGTCCGACGACGCTAATATCCAGACCGGGGTCCCTCCCAGATGGGAGATTCGACGGCCTTTGCTAGTTTGTTCGTAAACTAGTCGTTCTTCGTCACGAAAGCATGTTGTCTATCACTTTGCAAGTTTGCCCGTAAACCTAGCCGTTCTTCACAGCGAAATCATGATACCTACATCTTCATGAATCGATCGAAGGCGACCTCGCCGATCCTGTCCGTTGCGACCCGCACGACCTAGTCTCTCGGTGCGTTGATTCAGATCTTTTCGGCGTCAACACACTTTTTGATGACTCCGTTGAGAAAGATTATTCGGTTTTCATCGTAGTAATCGAATTTTTCTAACCTAGCCTTTTCTCTAATTGATCCATCTTTGTGATTCTTCATCACCATCGCGTCTGGCCTCTTTGGACTGATTGCATCTATTTGCGGTTGTTCTTATTCTTGTTGCAGGTGTTAATCGTGAGAGCCAAGAATAAAAAAGAAGAAATCAAAACTATCTTATTGTTGCGGTTTGATCAAGTCGAATAGAGACAAACATATGGCGAGTTATACATACCACTACGATCAACCCGAGGTAAAATTTACAAATGAGATGTCAATGCTTAATAGTTTTGCAAATGCTACACATTCCTATATTGATATTGCTAGACATAATAATGGGCATGGTGCATCATTTAGCTATTATTCAAGTATGGATCCTAATCATGCATCACTCAATTTGCTAGACATATAAGACAGCTTCAATGCCGATGGACATTCATCAAAGTCATGCTAACTTGATGAGTTTGGCCAACTTTTATGAAACACCATATACTAATAGTTCTATGAATACCTAATATAGTGTTTCTTCTTTCAATGCATCGGCAACAATTGCACCATCTATGATAGCTTCATATAATGTGTCGATATATGACACATATGGCCATGCTAGTTCATATCTTTCATCTAATTGTTCTCAAGTGTCATATGATGCATCGCATATTACTAGAGTGAAGGTTACACCTACAAATTCAGCATTGTACTCAAATCTTAATGGTCATAATTCGGCTCCTCATGCTACTAAAAATTGTAGCCGAATTAATAAAAATTTAGCGAGCATCCACATATCTCCACGTGCTACGCTTGCATATACTTCACCTACTAATTCGGCTTTAAGTGCAAATAATGATCATGGCCGAATGGGTGAAAACTCAACAATGGCTCCTATGTTTCCTCAAGATGCTTTTTAAAGTATAGAGAAGAAAATGGATGCGGTTGTTGCAAAACATCTCGCAAAAATCAGAAGCTATTTTGATGAAAAGACAATTGTTAATGAATTGTCGGCTACAAGTGAGATTGAGGCACTAAAGATAGCTACACATGAGGATATCAAATGTAAAAAGGTAGCTATGTTTAAATTTTCTAAAGAGGTCATATGTTTGTCAAGTGAGTATTCCATTATTCATCGACCTCATTCCATAACCGAACAAGGTTCGGTTAACAAAGCGCATCAACGAGAGCATGGAGACAGAGCTGAAAGGAAGATGAAGGCATTGCCATACCACAGTTCAAATTATGTCAAGGTTCCACGTCTCTCCAACACATTTGATAAGGTATGTTTTACAAGTACTTTGCTTAATTCTCAATCAGATCATAAATTTTTAATTAATACACACATTAGTACTGCCATAGAAAATAATACTAAGAGATCGATTGAGGAGGGTAATTTACTTATTAGCAACAAAGAGTCTTCACATAGTATCGGTCCATGCATTATAAAAATTAGAAAGGCCGATAACAGTAATGTTTTAGCATTCAAAGTTTCAACCTCATCATTGCCTAAGTTGTTATCCAAACGGTTTACTTGTGGTCATTCGGGTCTTAAAAGAACAAATTCAAGATTGACCGATGTTGCAAAAACTGATGCTAGTGTAGCAAAAAATTCTAAAGCATCCAGTAAAAGCAACACAAGTAAATGCGTAGCCGAATGGCTAGATGAGAAATCTAAACCATTTGTTTGCTTAGTCTTAAAGCCGTCTCCTCAAAAAAATCGGCTAAAAAAGATGAAATACACTTTTGATTTGACTTTGTGTGATGATCTATTTGATAACTTGCTTGAGAATAGTTTTATTAGGCTCATAGATTACAAAGTTATTTCATCACCGAAAGATGTAGAAAACTGAGCATATTGCAAGTGGCATAATTCTTTTGAGCATAGCATTAAAGATTGCAACATGTTCTGTCAAAAAATTCAATCGGCCATTGATGGAGAACGATTACTTTTGAGGAAACACATAAAGACGACCAATTGGCCTCAATTGGTCTCAATAGCAAAAGCTCATCAAATCGGCCACAGACTGGTTCATCTAAAAACAACGAGTTGACTCTTAGTAAACAAAAGTTAACGCCCTCCGATAGAGAGAGTGCAGTTGCCGATGAGATTCACGATGATATTATTAAATGTTACGATTTTACTAAGATTGTAAAAGATCCATCGTGCACTGAGGGGCAACATAAAGTTTTTGAGCTTGCTCATGGATGATTGATCTCAAATCTGCCAAATTCAGCAAAACCGAAAAAATCAGAGTCTCAAGTTCATTTCAGTTCTCGCAAGGTCAACAAAAAGAACAAAAATCCGGAAACCAATTTGGAGAAAGTTAACGGAGATAGATTCCATAGCCAAAGCAGAGGTAGAAAGTTAAAACTTACTTTTGAAGACCTTTTGGCTAAATATGTAGAAAAGATAGATGCAAAGAATGATCATAAACCAAATCGCCCAAAGCTAAGAGTGCCTCCACAATACAAATATGATGATTCAAATCGATAAAGAAAGAGAGTTTGTTCGAAGGATTCATATCTTCCTTTTACGATGATTGTACTACCTCCATATGGATCTCGCATTGTAGCTTGTCATCTTTATGCATCATAGGGGTGGTATGATCCAAAGATGCAGCCTCAATCATATCATCAACACGATGACACTACAAGAAAGCAAACCACCAGAAGACAACCATATTCAAAAGACCGTTTCAATAAAAAGAATCGGTCAATGGCTCAAGAGAAGAAGAAGTTGGTTCGACAAGTCTATCATGTCAAAAGGGGCGGCCGTAAGGATAAAAATTCAGATGTGAGTCCAAGTGAGGTAAAGCCGATTCGTGCTTTGAAAACTCTGGCTATTAATGGCAAAAAATTGAAGCAACCAAGCATTGATATTCTTGATGCCAAATATGAACCAAAGAAGTTAAAGGCGTCCAAAAGCAAATTACAGTTGCCAATTCCCAAGACGAAGGCGCAACCGAGAGGTCCACTCGGTTTCCTAAATTGGCAAACGAATAAATTGCAAAAACTTAGCGCGGAAGAATTGAAGAAAAAAGGCATGGCATAGATTCCCAAAGAAAGGTTGCAAGAAGATGACAATAGTGATAGTCAAGTGATGGGCACAAAGAAGATAGTGAAAAATAAAAAAACTAAGAAGCTATTAAGGTACATACTCAATCATCAAAATTATTGTTCATTGCTTCATCATAATTCATTGTCCATGTCACAAATGCGTATGTATGGGAGTCATCCTTATGCTATTTGTTCTCATCCTTCTTGGCTTATTTACTTTAATCCTTAGGCACTCAAATACTATGCATACTATGAAGGGCTATCTCCAAATGGCCGTACCATTACTTGAATTGCTTTGGGTGCAAAGACCGAAATAACTACATGTATGCCACTTGTACTCGTTCTTAGAGTTTATTTCGGTTGTATAAGTTCATGCGAAGGATGTATCATTGTACTTACATCGGTAAATCTTCATATGCTAAGTCTTATAATCATGAATTCGACATTATTAAGCATTTATGCAGCCAATGATTGTTTCTATGTATTTGGGATGGCAAGTATCCGGTTACAATATCAATAGAACTTAATTGTAATGACCGATACTTGGAGTTACCGATGTTGAGATAATTCGGCTATCATTGTTCTAAAGACTTAGCAAAGTCGAATTAGAGTATTGGAGAGCCTTTTTAGTCATTGTCTATGTGTTTCTTGCCTAATATTTTAGGAGAAGTTCAAAGTTTGGCATATAAGCATTTTTATGAACTATTAAGTTCTATTACCGAACATTGAAAAATTTGATGAGCGTGTTTAAATGCAGTACGATATAGTTTTGACATAGGTAGAAGAGCATGAGACTTCTATAGCCGATGAGTTGTAACCAACCGTCGTTGAACTATTAATAACTTTGACACTCGGGGGGGGGGGGCAAAAGCCGCTAAGTGAAATATAAAGAAAAAGATGTTACAATAGAAATATTTGTTGTGCTTATCAAATATGTAGTGAAATGCTTAGTTTCATTCAGCCAAAAATATGAATGTTATTTTGTGGGAAAACAAGACAATAGGTGACTTGGTTATCACTTTGGGCAAATCTGCAGCCGCCGGAGTGTCCGACAAGCCCTCTCGGGTTTGAGGCATTTTACTCATCGGACTGTTCGGCATGGTGACCGAACTGTTCGAGAAGCCCTCTCGGGTTCAAGTACTTTGTACACTGGACTGTCCGGTGCAGGACTGAAATGTTCGGTGACCGAAGTTTTCGGTATAATGCCGGAGTATCCGGCAAGCCTTCTCGGGTTCAGGTGCTTTGCACACCGAACTGTTCGGTGCATGATCGAAATGTCCGGCGAAGGAGTGTCCGGTGATTTACCGGACTATCCGGCAAGCCCTCTCGGGTTCGGGTGTTTTGCGCATCGGACCATCCAGCGTGATGCTGGACTATAGATTGAACTCTAATGATTCAAAAGCCGAAATATTTAGTTAATACGATCTAACACATTACTACAATTGACAGAATATTATTTCGGCTACTTGATTAGTTTTTAATATCGGTTCTAGATAATCGGTATCTTATTTATCATCATACTTGTGCAATTTTGGGTAACAAAAATATTTTTTGGCACGCTAGCTTTGCCCAAAAAACAGGGGACATGTGATGACACTCAAAATTTGCATCTTGAAAAGACCGAAAGTTCTGGTTTTTCGAACCGGATGCTCCAGTTTGGTAGACCACATACGTCTGATAATGATTGTTTTGCAAGAATTGTTTTTCAACATGTTTTTCAGGACATGGAGGATATTTTCGAAGAGTTTGACTAAATTCCATAAAAAAGTGCTTAAAAAGACACGAAGATGAAGTCAAATCCATGATTTGAAGATTCCTTGACGTAGCCCTCGTTGAGACGATTGAAACGGATATATAGATCGCTTAATTTGGAGACTAGACGAGAGAATTACGGACTTAAGCCCTCATCGAGACGATCGAAACATATATATGGATCGCCTAATTTGGAGATCAGACGAGAAAATTACAGACTTAACAAAAAAACATGCGAGTCACCACCGAAGTATCCAGCAAAGTGCCGGAGTATCCAGTACCGGAGTGTCCGGTAAGCCCATCAGAGTCTCCGGCAATGTGCCGGAGTGTGCGGTACCTGAAGTCTATTTTTGGTAGTTTTTATACTTAATTCAGAGCTAATTTGTTTTCTAATCAAGGAGATTCGTGGCTACACGGGTTAAGACCACCCACACCTCTATATAAAGAGGGCTAAGACCGATCGAGAAGGTAACTCAATCAATTCTACTAATTGTCACTTTACTTTTTACCTCTCCACTGGTCTCCACGGCCATAGATGACGTCTTAGAGGCTGCCGGTCGATTTAGGGCACATCCGGCGACGCCCACGCCCGAACGAGATCTCTCTCGGACGAGAGATTCGACAATCTTTGCTCGTAAACTAATCGGTTTTTCATCACGAAAGGGCGTTGTGTGTTACTGTTCGCCCGTAAACCTAGTCGCTCTCCGTAACGAAATCGTAATACATACATCTTCACGAACCGATCAAAGGCGACTTCACCGATCCGATTCGTTGTGACTTGCACGACCTAGTGCTCTCGATGCTTTAATCAGAATTTTTTCGGCGTCAATAACAGTTATACTCCTAGCAAGCGAGGAGGCCACAAATATGGCACAGCAAGATCTAAGGCGTCATTTGAATCGAAGCGTAGTTATTTTATAGGAACCATATAAGATTTTCATTAAAAGTCAATTTGATTTCATAGAAAATACATAAGGTTCAGAAAAGGTTCCTGCAATCTCGATCTTGTTTGACAGAGCGCTGCAACTTGATCTTCTTGTGGAACACAGACAAAATTTCTAGAACCCTTAGTTCTTTATCCACAATTTTACAGTACCAACCGCATTACATCAGGATGATTCTGCGCAAACGCAATATAATCCATATACCAACATGCCATGACCCACAGGACAGTAGGTTAAAGAACTTTGCAGCAGGTCTTTGAAAGGCAGGTGCAACCATTCATCATCATGTAAAAAAAAAAAACGATGTAACAGGGTACTGAAACGTGCCTTTCTACCAACATGTTCGGTTCAGACTAGCTACTTCACCAAGGTAACTAAATACAGTAAATAAATAAATAAGTGAATCAGTGTCCTAACTGCCAGCACCAAACTGACGGCATGTATGTTGGGCGTGAAAAAACACTCCCGAAGATCACTTGACGCGAAGGTATTCTGTGTCCGTCGTCGAATCGGAAAGCGTGATGAGAGATTTGGTTACTGGGAAGTGCAGAGTGCGATGCGAATGGATCAATGGATACGCCAGTGGCTATCGAAGTGGGCTGGGCTCGGTTCACAAGCGAAAAGTGCCCTAACGAAACCCCAAAAGTAACTTCATCTTTCATGCTTGTATTATTTTACTTTATTGATGTCAAACACTAGTGCAGAGTAGCTCCAAGCATAAGGCATTGGAGGATTTTTTTTTTTCCTGATTTTTGTGTTTTTTAATATAAAATTGAACTGATTTTTATAAAATTTCTGTAAAATTTTTAGGTTTCAAAGAAGCTCTAAACTCGTCAACAAGACACAGATACGCCTTCATACCTTTCAGTTCAACTACTGCTGTAAACATTACAGAATTTTCTGGTCACCCTCGCATAGTTCACCCTGTCCTTTAAACCGAAGCAAATTTCATAGGAATCATATTAGATTTTTCATGAAAAATCAGTTCAATTACATAAAAAGACATAGGCTTCAGAAAAGGTTCTGCAATCTCGATCTTCTTTGACAGAGCCCTGCAACTTGATCTTTTTTCTGGAACACTGACAAACTTTCAACGGTAGAACCCTGCGAGTTATGTATCCACCATGTACACTACCAACAGCATCCCATTACATCAGGATGATTCCGCGCAAACGCAATATAAGCCACACCAACACGCCATGACCCACGGGACAATAGGTTAAAGAACTTAGCAGCAGGTCTTTGAGAGGCAGGTGCAACCATTCATCATCAAGTAAAAAAAAAATCAACAGGATAATAATAACCCATAAAAGAACGTGCCTTTCTACCAACAAGTTCAGACGAACTACTTCACCAAGGTATGTAGATAGTACTAGTAAATAAATAAATCACAGTGTCCTAACTGCCTGCACCAAACTGACGGCACATATGTTGGGCGTGGAAAACACTCCCGACGATCACTTGACGTCATCGAATCGGAAAGCATGATGAGAGATTTGATGACTGGGAGGTGCAGAGCTGCGATGGGAATGGATACGACGCCAGTGGCTATCAAAGTGGGCTGGGCTCGGTTCACAAGCGAAAAGTGCCATAACGAAAGCCCAAAAGTAACTTCATCTTTCATGCTTTATTATTTATTTTATTGACGTCAGACACTAGCTCCACGCATAAAATCGCCAACAACACACAGAAACGCCTTCAGTTTGAACATTACAGAATTTTTTGGTCACCTGTAGACTTGTCGGGATCACGTACCTCGGCTATCTAGAGGCCCGGAATGAATATAAAGATCCGGCCACGAGCTACGACACAGAGACCAATTCACGGCCCCTTAGAAACTTCGTCGCATCTAAGCCATTAGAAAACGTCCCGACCTCCAAGGGTTAGGGTCGTACGAGCACAACAGCCCGACAACCAAAGAGTCGGGGACATGTAACGACAAAATTCAGTCAGCCAACGGTTAGAAGTCAACGCTCTCACACCGACCCTCAAGGGTCAACCAACATCTTAACAGTCAACTTCTGATAAGCACAGAGATTTCTGACAACGTATAGCAGCAAGTAAAGCAACTTTATCGGAAGTAAAGCGTTTCAGAATGAGGTAAAACATCCAGACGATCGGTAAAGCATTTCGACGGGCGGTCAAACAAAACAGAAAAGTGTCATTTGTCCCATACGACTGGACTAAGAACGATAGAAGGACACCGACAGCCTATTTCGACGCCAGCGGGCGCCAGAGGATCAACTTCGACGACAACCGCGACCTCTCCCGTCAGAGGGCCTCTAGGTTCCGTAGACACCAACTTTTTAACTTCGATCAGACCCCTATATAAAGGAGTACCAGAGGCCGTAGATGATAAGTTGGATCAGTCTATTGTAACCACATTCACATACGCGTGCTAAAGTTCTTATTTGTGGTAAGGTTTTTTCGTTATTGTACTCGTGTTCTTCGGTTCATACGATTTACCCACTTTTGAATGTAGGGTATTACGCCTTCGAGGTGGTCCGAACCAAATTAACTCTAAATCTTTATTAGGTAAACTATTTCGAATACGAAGAGTGCACCGTATCTCTCACCGATTACTTAAATTCTGCTGTATCAGTGGTCTGAAACACCGACAAGACTATAGTCCATACTAACAATTCATGTGATCTTACATTTCACGTGATCTTCTTAAATTGCCATACTAACAGTTTGGACGAGAGCTGAGCGTAGAGCTCCTAATTGCTTCGAACAATGCAGGAGCAGCTCGAGGAGTTTGATCATTCTCGCCGGGTTGGCTGGACCGTTGACCGATGATCGATCTGCAAGGTCAAATCCAGACGAACGAATTGGTTGACAGGTCAGACCAATAGCTGCAGCCAAACCAAACCAGCCAGCGAAGTCCGACACGAACATGCATGACATGCATAAGTAACCATCTATTGGGCCATCAAGATATCGATGATTTGGTAATGTGACGCAAGTTTCAAGTTGCACCAAGGGAAGTCTCACGCTTTTAAAGTTTCAACCTGCACCAAGGGAAGTGGATGGAACTGCTATCTCTCCCCCTCTCTCTCTCTCTTCATTGTGGGTTGTGGTCATCCTTGCTGGCTTGACTGGACCGTTGACCAGGGAGGAGCCGGGTCGTCCAAGGCTCCAAGCCGGTCTCATGCATGAACCTATAGGGCTCCAACATGGAGCACAAAGGACCGTGGATTGACATTGCCAAGAGACTTATGTGGCCCAAGTTGAATTTGTTTGATGGACCTGTCAGAAGCAGGGTTCACAAAACCGCAGTAAACTGTACGGTTTTCACGGTTTTCGATCAAACCGTTAAGGTCCGGTTTCATCAGACGATCAGTTTTTATTTAAAAATTTTAAAATTTCAAAATATCAAAAACCGTTAAAACCGCTCGCTTTACTGTTAAAACCAGTGGGTTTCAAATTTTGAATCTGAAACTGTAAAATCCGAGCGGTTAATCGTTGAAACCGAGCGGTTTACTGTAACAATTCGTTCAAATTTTAAATTTTAGATTTGAAACGGTTTTCAACCGATTTTTACGGTTTTCGCGATTTTCGTTAACTCGACCAATTTTAACGGAATAAAATCATAAACCCTGGTCAGAAGTTGGAGACTCAACTAAAGGTCGACGTTTCGAGGTCAGAAGCAGCTAAACTAGAGCCCAAAAAAAATTCGCACGCAGAAGGAATTACATGTCACAATTTTTTTTTTGAGTACAATTACTTGTCACAGTTTGACAAATATAGATCGTGCACTGTGACGCCAAGCTTTGGAACAACGTGCTGTCACTAATTTAGGTTCAGCCATGACGATTAGCCAAGGCCACCCTTTTATATCTTTTAAAATATCGGCGATTTGACATTCTATACCTGCTGCTGGATAAGAATCATGGACAAGTTTCGGTCGCATCGATCGGAAAGCTGAACGTCTCCGAGCATATCCACTCCAAGAACACTTGCAATTTTCTTTTCTTCCCCTCTTTTTTTTTTTTTTTTTTGCGCTGCTTTTCGAGCTGCAAGTTGCGCCGAGAGGAAAGTGGATGGAAGTAGAGCTGGGCCCCTGTCTATCCCTCTATCGCTCTATGCAGATCGCGATGATAACGGCGACGTGGATTTGGTTCATCTTTGACTTGGACGACTCGAGGATCTCGACACTCCATCTCAGCCTCCGTTCCTCGCTCTTTCGTCATCGTCAAGCCATGGATGGAAAGTCATTTCTCGTCTCGGATTGGATGCTCCCTGTTTCCTCGTAGTAAAGTCGTTGAACATGCTTACCTTTGCAACCCGGCAAGTAAACAAGTGCGCAGAGTGATAGAGACTTCGGCGCTAATTGGATGATCCACACCTCTTGGTCCTGTTTGACATGGGGCTCCATATTTCTGAGTCCATCTCCAATTCAGAAGCGACTCCCCTGCCATACTGTCAAATATTATTAGGTCGAATTCTAAATCCACCCAGCAGTGACTGAGCAGTACGGCAGGCGATCTCCGTGTCCAATCCCGCGCCAACTAATTAAACATATGGTCCCTTGATTCCATTTGGGTCCTCACCTACTCTAATCCCAGGGCATTGTTAATGTTGAAGCGCAAGGAATTTCATTCGCCAGGATAATGTTTCGGTAGAACAAGAGGGAAGAGGGGGACTGGACAGCCGCCAGCCGCGGTGATTGTTTGTTTAATCCCCACTCTGTTGCCTTCAGATTGATTCGATGATCCGCGCCAAGAAAACAAATGAGCATCCCGTTGAACGCGTACTAATCGAGCAGTGACTTTGAAGCGGGGCGTGTGAACAAACCTGTCACTGTTTTGGGTGGACTTAAATTATTAGGAGCCGCGGAGCTTTCTGTGAGGGAGGAGTAAGTAGAAGCAGTAACTTGGACGGGAGATTATAAAGCGAAGCGGCAACCACCGCCGAGATTTCCTCGACACACATTCTCTCTCTCTCCCGCCTAGTCTCCGTCCACGTGCTCGAGCTCGAGCTCCGCCGCGCTCATAAATCCCCGCCGACCGGTCTCTTCTGGCGGGGGCTGAAACTGCGGCGAAAGATTCGAGCTTTTCTTGATCCGCGCCGCCGGCATTGGGCGGCGGTCCTGTTCTTGGACATCAGTGGGAGCCGCCGACTGAGTCGAGTTCGAGTGGCGGCGTTCTTCTGGGCCTGGGTGTGGGTGTCAAGGTAAGGTTTTGCCTTGGTTTCTCTTCGAATTTAGTGTTTTTGGGTTCATATCGCTTCCCCTGTTTAGTTGGTAAATCCGCAGTGAATTGCCGTGGGAGGAGGTTGTCTGGTATGCAGCTCGTGACTTGCGGCTGCCCTGGTGTCAGTTCGTGACTGTGACTCGATGCTTGTTACGTGATTGGTGGGAGGAGAGTTGGCTTTGTGAGGTTCTAGGAGCCAATTAGGGTGCTCTTCGTCAGTTCGAGGTCCAGATTCACCTGGGTTTTACTTGGGTTTTGCCCCCCATCTGTTTTACCTCGTTTTACTTGGGTTTTGCGCCCATTTGTTTCTGTTCCTCTCTGCTCCAACAGTTACCCTTAACAGAACAAGGTTTCGTTGGATTCTGTAAGATATGGTGTGGGTTTGCTCATGATTCGAAACGAGCATTGGGTGGATTTGAAGTATTTTGCAAC
This sequence comes from Zoysia matrella, assembly GCA_001602295.1. Lineage (NCBI taxonomy): Eukaryota > Viridiplantae > Streptophyta > Magnoliopsida > Poales > Poaceae > Zoysia > Zoysia matrella. Next base: position 7,188 of record BCLG01005491.1, on the reverse strand, counting down.
ATCCGTTTCTGCCCTTCGCTGATTTTGCAGTAGTTTCATGATTGGGATATAAACAGAGCAATCTACTTAAATAATGGAAGTTGAACGGTTCCACGTTTCTGAATTACGACTTTTTCAACAAAAACACACAGACAAACAAAATTGAAACGGCAGGAAGGACTCACTTTCAACTGACTATGCATACAGCGTATGGAGTAGGAATTAGTAGATCTTTTCCTACCAACTATCTCCGTTATTTTTAAAGAGCATTGTAGCAAGCCTGAACCGTCCTGACTGTCCTTTGGTTTGGCGACACCGTTTGCAGGTTCGGAAGGCATGAGGTTATGGTTTCTGTTTCTCGTGCCTCTTCTCTGTCTGCCGGCGCTGGTTCGATCCGAGGATTACTCGGATGTAACAGTTATTGTTCGAGGATCCGAGACCATTGCTTCCACCAGCGACGAGTTTGTTTGTGCCACCATTGATTGGTGGCCTCCCGAGAAGTGCAACTACGACCAGTGTCCATGGGGACAGGCTTCAGTCTTGAACTTGGTTTGATCAGATTTCCCTGGAATACTCCATTTATCATGTGACATTTGTTATGTTAGCAACTAACTAATTTTGTTCTTTTCTGAATTCTTCCAGGACTTGAGTAATCCGTTGTTAGCAACAGCTATAAAAGGTGAACATTCTCAGGCTATTGTCATTGAGATTTTTTTTTTAACCAGTGTGGAGTTGCAATTCCCGTAAAAGAGTTTGTTTGTTATAGTGGTGATTGGTACATTCAACCTTAACATCAGTATGAAAGGCAGATAATCATATCTGCTGATAGGTCAAGCGGGCAGCAATATCTAATGTATAATTGATGAACTGCGCAGATGTACCATTTCCTGTCAAATTTACCAATTCTGAAACTTTTCTAGAGCTAGTATTCTCAAATGTAGGTTACCAGCATCTTCTGTCAAATTTATTCTTTTGTCATTTTTCTTGTAGCATTCAGCCCACTTCGTGTCAGAGTTGGTGGCTCATTGCAAGATCAAGTGGTATATGGCACACCAAATTTAGGATCTACATGCAACCCATTTACAAAGGTTTCAGGTGGGCTGTTTGGATTTTCTCAAGGATGCATAACCATGGAAAGATGGGATGCTATTAATGATCTGTTCATAAATACTGGGTGAGACATTCTTTCTGCAGTTCTTTAGTACCTTCAGCATGTTTCTTGAATTGTTTATTACTAGACGAATTGTTAAATACCTTATTCTATTCATTTGAAGTAGTGTATTACACTATTACTTCATACGGCTGTTTCCTGAATCACATTATGTTTGATCTTTAAGTGCGGTTGTCACGTTTGGTCTCAATGCACTTCAAGGGCGACAGCAGGTGCGCAAAGGTGTTTGGGGAGGTGCTTGGAATTCTAGCAACGCCCAGGAGTTCATGGAATACACTGTTTCAATGAACTATCCTATAGATTCTTGGGAATTTGGTAATGAATTGCATGAGACAAACTTTTATGCTCCGCTCTCAAAGTTGAGGGTACCTTTCATCCATGTAATGCTTACAAAATTTGTGGTGCTTATGTTGTAGGTAATGAATTAAGTGGAAGTGGAATTGGTGCGAGTGTTGGAGTAGAACAATATGGAAAGGACATAATTGAACTGCAAAGCATCATCAACCAGTTATATGGAGACTCTACGAAACCACTGGTGGTGGCCCCTGGAGGATTCTATGACCAAAAATGGTTTGCTCAGCTGCTTGAGGTCTCCGGGCCAAATGTTCTCAATGCAATGACACATCATATTTACAACCTTGGTGCTGGTGAGTAATCTTATCAGATAAGTCTTGACATTACTCGTCAGTAATCCATGTTTCCCGACTCATCCAAGAGGGCACAATCTTGATTTAAATTTTTATATAGGTAATGATCCACAAGTTGCAAATAGAATTTTGAACCCGCAATATTTGAGCCGGGTATCTGATACATTCAGAAGTCTCCAACTCACAATACAACGCCATGGGTCGTGGTCTGCTCCATGGGTTGGGGAAGCTGGTGGTGCATACAACAGTGGTAGCCGTCAAGTGTCCAATACTTTCCTTAACAGTTTCTGGTAATTACTTTTCAGATGAACCAAGGATTTTGTCTCCAGTGTGCTTTTCTTCTTCCATCTCTTATGTTTTTGTGTTTCTGCTAGGTACCTTGATCAACTTGGTCAGTCAGCAAAGTATGACACCAAAGTTTACTGCAGACAAACTTTGATTGGTGGCAACTATGGGCTTCTAGACACTGACACTTTTGTGCCAAACCCTGATTACTACAGGCAAGTTACTGTAATGAATATGTTGCTACAGGCATGCTATGCCGCTTTCATATTCCATGCACTAAACTATGGCGTCTGTTCAGTGCTTTGCTGTGGCATCGGCTCATGGGGACTGGAGTTCTTTCAATAGACATCAGTGGTTCTTCATATTTGCGTGCCTATGCGCATTGTGGAAAGCAAAAGGTTAGAAACTAACCTAAGATTTTGATTACTCGGCCATTTGGTTCCACCAAACTGAAACATCTTGTAGGAAATATCAAAATTGTAATGTACAGCCATTGCAAGCATAGCATTCTGATATTTCGAGTGAGCAGATGCTGTTTTCTCTGAGCTCAAAATTTATTTAATGATACAGGGTGGTGTTGCTCTCCTCTTGCTCAACCTGCACAGAAGCATGGGATTCATGATTTCAGTCAGGAATGACCTCAATGTTGATCTTGCTGAGGGGCAAGGGATCAGAAGGGACAATGCTTTTGTTCATGGCCTGAAACGGACCGTCTCTTGGGTCGGCAGCAAAGCTTCAGATGGCCTGGAAAAGAGGGAGGAATACCATCTCACGGCGAAAGATGGGAACCCTTTTGCCCGCACCATGCTACTGAATGGAGCTCCTCTTGAACTCACTGAAGATGGCGGCATACCTGAGCTGTTACCGGTGGAAGTTTCAGTAAACTCACCGATATATGTTGCTCCTTTGTCCATTGCGTTCGTTGTCTTCCCTGATTTTGAGGCTGAAGCTTGTGGCCGATGATCAACTGTATATAGAATATCACGAGAGTTTCTGCTACTACCATAGAGCTGTTCCTAAGAATACGGATATTGTAAAGATTTGTATTTTTTTTTTCCTGATATGTGCCTCAATTGGGCTGTTCTTCGTTCTTTTTCAACATAAATATAGAGCCTTATAGTGTATATTGAGGTTCATGTTACTACGGATCCATGTGTATTCCTCATCAATGTTAAATGCATCTCTAAAAGAAATTGTAACTCTTCATGTTACAACCTTGCCATCTGTGAGTTAATTATGTGGACTTACCGTTAATCAAAATTAGTCAAAGTTTGTTTCTTCTGTAAACAATATATCACCAAACCAATATGCAAACAGGCATGTAACTTTGAGACAGTCCAGACGCGCAGCGTAATTGCATATATAATTTATCTTTTGCAATGATTACAAACAGAACAGAAAAATAGGCTCAAGTGCACAAGGTCTTCTTTTCCAAAATCAAAATATCATGCTTTTCACATGGTGCAGTGTGTATATACTCATCAATTACAATGGTGATGGCTCTCCTGCGCATTTGAGAAAGAAAAAAAATTACAACGGTGATGGGTAGGCTACCATCACTTCTGCCAAATCATAAAACTTATATTGTTCCATCAAATTCAAAAGAATCATCCTAAAACATATTTTCACTTCATGAGCTATGATACAAATGGAATAAATAAGAGATCCTTGAGTAATTGGGAAAAACAATTTCCTTCCTATTCATTAAATATTCTCTGATTGCCATCAGTGTAACCCTCCGTGGGATTTCTGAGCAGTGAGCACAGCATTCCCTGTCTACCTTTCATTGAAAATCTCTGGTATTGGTTTCCAAATAACGAATTTAATTTTACGTAGTATATGCCTTTAATTGTTTTTATCAAGCCAATCTACAATTGAGGTTCCATTATATGACAGTTTTTTATAAATTCATTTGAGTAGTTCACATGTTTTGTCCAAAATGGCTGCAAATTTTTAAAACCTATATCCAGCCATGGTTTACTCTGTCCATTATAATGTATAACTGCTGCTTGTCGAACACTGCTGGTATCTGTCTTTTCTTGATAACCCAAGCCTAACAGATGCCACGATGGATCAATGGGATGAACATGGCCTTTAAATGCTATAAGGCCCGGTGGTAATGTTCCAAGCCTCCAAAGTGAGAAATTGGACTTCAGGTTCTGCATGCAAAGGAGTAAGACTGAATCTCATTAACTTGTACTTCCAAATGTAAAATTATAGATTCTATAGTTTCTATAAGCAACTAAACTGGAGAGAAATGTTGACAAAATGATCACTACAATGTTTTACTTTCAAGCTATCATGAGAAAGTCATTTTGGGGAATCAGCAAACATATACAGATTTCAATTTGATGTCCTTCCAAACTAAACTACACGAAAAGCCAAAGAGAATCTGTTTACCTCCTTGACCCAATGATGGTATTTATCTTTAATCGTTGTCTTCCTCCATGCATTCAGATCAAAAACATTCATTCCATATGCCCAGGCACACTCTGAGGGGTCGAAGTTATTCGCAATGAGGGGGTGAGAAAAGTTAAAATAATTCCTGAACCTCTTAGACATCACCCAACTATCTCCACCTCTGCAAGTCTCAACAGCACCATTAACCTTTCCAGCTAGATCAATGTCCCATAGTGATGACAGGTCATGCTGGACAACAACATCATCATCAAGAAATACGACCTTGTTGAGGCTTGGGAACAACTGTTTCATAGATAACAAGTTTTAGTATGTTAGCGTTAATTTTTCTGAACATAAAGGATAGCTTAACAAATATAACTGCATTTTTCTACAAGTTTACAGCTCAGTTCCAGATGTCGAAGGGAAAAAAATGTCTTATGTAGCATCCCTTGTCTCATATCCCTCCGCCGGACCAGCTAATAATAATAGGTTCAAAGTGGCCACTTTTATATCATAATAAAGAAAGTGCTTCCAGTTATTTGCAGTATTTACTGTTTCAGCTCATCTTTCTAATACATACTATGCATGAATACTTGTTCAACAAATACAAAACTATGCATGAATACTTATTCAACAAATACAATGAGCTGATAAAACAGCAGTAAAAGAAAATAAGAATAATATCAAAAGAAAGTTCAAATACCTCAGGCAAGTATATTCGAATATGATTGAGCACAGAAGTATAAGTTGGGCTTCCTGCCTGAAGCTTGGCTGCAAAAACCCTGGGGCTGTCACGAGCACTGGTACGTACAACATGATCTCCATGGTAACGGTCTCTGACTGTGCGCTGAGTTTCAATAGCTTCTAGAACTGGGACATTCTCTTTTGTTAACCAATCAAATTGGTGAACACTTTTCACTTCAACAATAGCAGGATAAAGAGAATTCAAAGCAAACCACGAATGCATGGCAGGATAAGTCTTTTTGTCAGTAATAACATGGAAAACTATCCTTTCAGGTTTCAGAAACGATTTAACTGTAGATCTGACCACAACTGAAGCTGCCAGTATGTTATCCGATGCTAAAACGAAATGGTAATAAGAGTTGTCAGAAAGACAAGGCACCAGCTCAGGGGGTGGTAGTTGTTTTCTTGCAAGGGCATTTGAGGAGTATTCATCGGTTAACCGCAATGAAAGGCAATATAGGCCTTTAGGAATAGCAATTGCAGCATAGTGTTTGTTTAACTGCTCAGATAACCTTGATGATCTCAATTCCTTATCCATCCTCTCCATCTGCATTCAATTATGTAGAAAATGGATATAAGGATTGCAACTTGTCGATGCGCAAGAAGCAATAAAATATGTATAGATAACATCATGAAGTAGCTAATACCAGAAGTTTTGAAACTTAAGGTTGCCGGTCACATGCAATGAGTGCATTAGTTTGGTAGGAGGTTGTGTAATTAAGCACCAGATCGGTTAAAATTGTAAACAAGTATATATTTCTCTGAGCATGCTAGTTTGCTATAAAATAATTTCAGATTTAGTGTCAGATAGATATAAACTCGTATCCATTGTTTACTCTAACACAGACTCCTTACAAAGCATCCCCATTATGCCACACGACAACTAAAGCTTTAGCCATTGGATGGACCTCAACAAGTTATCAAACTACAGGTCCGGGAAAACATTAGAGATGTTTTCTTTAGACATCTTTCAGCTGAAAGAGTGTAAGTTTGTGAAACACTAAAACCCTCATATAACATATTTTTCTATAATAGATAGTGTACCAGTCATAGTACAAATAAAAACTAATAAATAAAATCACAACAAAGCACAGGTGTTAGTACTTATTGAACAGCAGAAGAAAAGAAAGAAACATTCATGTGTTTCTATAACTATTAGTTTTATACATTTATCCAACAGTTTAGCACTTCTATTATAATACTACTAAGACATAACTCACTAGAACTGGCACAGTTCTTAAATAGCAAGGGAACTGGAAAGGGCAATCAAGGTTTAAAAGTAGAGGTGGCATCGATGATAAACTTACCATGACCTTCAACTTAAAAGCAAATGACCTTAAATCATTGTTACTATTTTTCATATCCCACACAAATTCATTAAATGATTCAGGAATCTTTACATCAATGGGAACTTCTTCAGAATTTATTTCATCAAGGATAGTATACAAATCCCTCACAAGCCTCTGCAATTAGAATATAGATGTCAAATAAACTTTGAAAGGAAAAAAGGGAAAAAGATCAAAGCATATATCATACCATGGAGCCATCATTGCCCCTACCAAGGAGACGTGGGCCTAATCGTCTTCCCAGACAATCTAATAAGAAAAGCTCATGATTAGTAGCAAGTAACTGACCAGATGTGCCATTCAATGAAATCTTTTAACAAATTCAGGAACTCGTAAAAAACATGCTGCACCAAAAAGCCAAATAATCGGAACCGAATTCCATGTTTAGTTGCCTATTGCTTTGAACCAGCAACAATAAAAACACTTCTTTTTCCTATAGAATAGCTATTAACTGATCCTGTGACAGTAGATAAGCAAATATGGTTAAGAGAGGCTTTACATTGTGAACAAAGCATATAAATCTCAAATGCCACTGTGAACAGCTTTTCGACAAGACTGGTTATCAGTTTGAACGCTGTGGTTCAACTTGACACTTCACAGAATTTTTGCTGGGTAA
>BCLG01005490.1:0-23909 GCA_001602295.1 Zoysia matrella | reverse complement strand
TGTTTGGAGAAAATAAAAAAAAAACTGCAAATGTTAAAAAAAAAAGAGAAGCCTGTCGGTGAGCTAAAAAACCGTCTGGTTTGAAAATTTGAACATTCTAAAAGAAGATTCCTTACTGTAGCATTTCAATTAAATTTCATTGACTTTTTATTTTTGAATTTTTTGCTGTTTTTAATTAGGTATTGGGAAGAGAAAAAATGTATTGCGGAGTAAGAACGATTTATAATTTAGAAAAAGTTGAGCAGTTTAGAATAACTTATAATTTGGGATGGAGAAAATAATAAATTCTTTGATGATCCTTTTCCCAGTGTATGTTTTAGTCTCATTTTGTATGCAACCCTCCTATATTTCAGTTTTGTAAAAAAAAATATTTTATTGTACTTCCTCCATCCCGGTTAACTCAAGTTTTTTCAAATTATAAGTTGTTTTCACTTTTTGAGACACTTTTTCTCTTTTCAATAAATTTCTATTTTATTTCTTTGCTCCTTATTTTCAGAACATCCAACCTTTTGAACTTTTCTTAATTTCGTGTTCAAATTATAAAATAGGACGAAGGGGGTACAAAATACGATACCTAGACAGATAGAATCCGTGAGTTATGAGATAATCTCGTTTCACCCTTGATTGCTTCCCCTTTTCTTCGATGCAATGAAACTATCAAAGTCTTATAATCAATTGTCACTAAGTCAAATGACTGTAAGAAATGGATGGTATCACAAAAAGATGATATTGAGATGTTGGAATGAGAAGTTAACAAAAGAGAAGGTTAGGAGTCTGTTTGGTTGGTGCTTAATCTTACCACATCAAATGTAAACTTAGTAAGGGCTTATTCCGCAGCCCCTTTTGGAATCATTCATATTCGGATTATTCCTAGTATGGTTCAAGTGAATTCATGTGAGCAATTATATCTGTTAGAAATGAAATCTAATCTATACCATCATTTTCCCCTTTTACGGTCCGAATAAAAACATATCTCCTACTTTATGGAATGAATCCAGGTGAGATCAAAAAGTCGATCAAAGTTTTAGATGCAATAAGTAAGTACAACTTGGAATTATATATTAAAGATTAAGTGACATTTAATTGATTAATACCAGGAAAATCAATCCTGTTCGGAACAATTCCATGTGAGGCTGCCGAACGGGCAAAGTGTGGGATAGACTTGTCGGTGTTCCGTACACCGGCAGTACAAATTTATAAGATCGGAGGGGGTACGGTGCGCTTCTTTCTAATCGATATGGCCTAATCCACGATGGACTCAAGAATGTAACCTGGTTCGAGCCACTGCGAGGTGTAATACCCTACCTCTAGGGGTCGGATGTGATGAACTCACGTATGATCGAGTGATTACAACGGCGGAAGGGCTCTTATATGAGCAGAGTCCCTAGCGTGCCTATGTGGATGTGTCGAACTAATCTTTAAATCTTACTGTATGTGTCTCTCATTGTACGGGGGTCCCCAATGAGCCTTTATATAGAGGCTGGACTGGGGTTACAATGCGAGGTGAAACGAGCGGCTCCCTGACGAGTGGGGGCCGCAACTAAACTTGATTCCCATAGAACTGGATGTCCTCTGATAGGTGGGATCGCAGCCAAACTTTGTCCCCGCAGGATGGAGCTTACTCTGATGAGCGGGGCCGCCACCAAACTTGGCCTCCACGAAAACGGGCCCCCTCTGACGGGTGGGGCCGATGGCATCTTCGAGAATGATTTCCTGGTGATTCCCTGGCGCCTGACGGTCCTCGGGCGCCAACTGCCGTCCTTCGCTGTCCCCTTGTCGGCATTCTGACCACCGGCACAGTATGAGATACGATCGAGGGGGTGGTGTACCTTCGTATTCGATATGGCTTAGTCTACGGAAGACTCAAGGAAGTTTTTTACCTTGTTCGGACCACCTCGAATGGTGTAATACCCTACGTCCAGGGGGTGGTTTATATCGGAGGAAGGGTACAAAAGGTCGGATTCTCTCTTTGAGAGAGGATCCGGCGCTTAGGTCGTGGGGTTACTCGCGCATAAACGGTTACCCGCGAGATCTCTAGGTTTCGGTCTGTCTCTGTGTTTGTTGTTTTTTTGTTCTAGCGCTCCCCGGGCCCCCTTTATATAGGGCGGTACGGGGTTATAAAATGATGGGCGCCATGCGGTTCTACTGTCTCGCTTACAGGTGAGTCCTCCACTAGCGCCGTCATCATTCGTTTTGCCCATGCGGGGGCGCGGCCCGTTGCGTCGCTCGTCGCGGCGGGCACTGTAGCGTCAGTCTGGTACTGTAGCGTCAGCCACAGTGCCGTCGGGTCTTGTTCGTTGACTCCCGCGGCCCGTCTGGTACTGTAGCTTCAGCTGGAGTGTCGTTGTGGTGAACCCGTCCCGTCCCGTCAGGACGGTTGGCGGTTGGCCACCGGAATAAATACGACATAACGCCGTACCTACCCCCGGGGGTCGGTCCATGAGAGTCGGCCTTCAGAGGTTGACGTCACCGTGCGTCTTAGCGCGGCTAAGACTTAGCTTTCGTAGATCGTCACCTCGGGGGTCGGACCACGCGTTCGTGCGCCGTCATCGGACCCCAAAACCCCTCATGGTCTTGGCCCACGTGTATGGGTACGGGTCGTGAAGTACCCGGGGTACATGATCCCGACACCCCTGTTCAGCGTCGGGGAAAAGTTACTTTTCCGTTTGCTTTACCTTTCCTGCCTCCTCTGTACAGTAGCCAGAAATCTCTGTACCAGCAGGGGCCTTATCGCGGGTTGGTCGCCCGACCCTGTGGTCAGAAAGTAATCAGTTACTTGGCCATCGGGCGGCCAAGTCTTGTCGTTACACTGCCCCCGACCCTATGGGGGTCGAGATGCTCTTGTTACTGGATGCGCATGACCCTCTGGTTGGGCTTCGTGGAGACTTGTGAGAATCTTTCTCTGGGCCCAAGAAGAACGTGGGCTAGATGTTGTTGATGGGCCCTCGAGTAACCCCGTGCTGTAAGTACCCAAGGATATGACCTCGACAGTAGCCCCCGAGCCATGCACCGTTTGCAATCCTGTTGAGGCGGTGCGGGGCTGATCCGTGAGGTCAATTTTGATGATCGATCCTATGGGGGCGCGCGAGCGCGCACGTAGGGCGTATTCCCTGAGCCCTCAGGTGAGCCGGAGGGTCGGTTGGGGGGTCTGATGCGTTGTCGTAATTGCTTCGTCATGGTTTCTTCATATCATTCCTACAGGAGCGCGTGAGCGCGCCTGTAGGGCGTAGCCCTCGAGTCCCCGGGCGAGCCGAAGGGTCGGTCGATGGATCTGATTCGTTATTGTTCTTCGGAGTTGATCCTACGGGGGAGCGCGAGCACACCCGTAGGGCGTAGCCCCGAGCCCTCAGACGATCCGTAGGGTCGATCGAGGATTCGTCGTAGTGTTGCAATCGATCCTACGGGGGCGCGCGAGCGCCCCGTTAGGGTGTAGCCCCCAAGCCCCCGGGCGATCCGCAGGGTCGGTTGAGGGGTCTAATTAAATTTTATCGATTTAGATGCATTTGCTTCTGAGTGATTCGGATCAGTCAGGCATGACTTGAGTTCCACGACCATCGAGAGTCGGGGCCGGCTGCGCTCGTTGCCGGATTTGTGTTAAGTGTCTAGAACAAACCGGTCGGACCAGACGTATGTTCGTAATCAGCACTTGCGCCTAGGATGGACCAACCGGATTGGCGGTATTCTATGATCAGCGCTGGAGGGCAGGGGTCAGACCGAACGGTTTGATAGCCAACCCGCGACTGCCCCAAATTACGAGTTCCGTCCCGTTGTGTCCACGTGGAGGACGGTCAGTGGATTTCAAAATTCGAGTCGTCGCCCCGCATAGTAACTTGCACATGCGCGTCTTGTTCGGCTGGTGCTGGCCAGGGAATTACTGCACCTGGCAGGTGTGCGCAGTTGGGCTATCGTCATTTTGACCGACGGAGGCAACGAGTATTTGCCCCTGGCCCACCCGTCGGTGGGTGCATAACGAAGATCATCGGTGCATGGCCCGTTGTTTGACCCGCAGGCGCCCTGACAGAGGGCCACGTGGAGCGAAGCAAGTGGTACACAAATTGCGGGTGCCCGACGGCTCGGGTGCCCATTGTGACGCGAGAGTAATTCCCTGTCATTTCGTGGGATCGTGTCTCGAGAATCGAGGGGACAGAACCATCCACCTCCCTCGGCTATAAAAGTGGCCGGGTTGGATTTCGAAACCCATCCTTGCCATTTGCCTTCGTCTTTCACGCGCTCCTGCTCTCTCTGAGCTTTTTTGGTTTCGCTGTTTCCATTCGTGTCGCCGTTCGTCATCCTCGTCGTCGTCATCTTCGTCGTCGCCATGGCCTCCGAGTGGAAACCGTCCATTGTCTCCGCCGACATCCTCAGCTCTGGTGCGAAGAAGGGGTTCCTCCAGTCGCAAGACGTCATCAGCTGGAGACCGGTGGTACAGTAGCAGGTCCCGGACCCTTCGTCGGAGGAGATTGTTTCCTTCCTCTCCTTCCACGACCGCAGGCTCGGGCTTTCGACTTGCCGGTTCGTTCGCCGGCTCCTCGCCACCTACCAGGTTCGCCTCCACCACCTCAACCCGAACGGAGTGCTTGACATCGCACTCTTCATCACCCCCTACGAAGCCTTCCTTGGGATCACAACACACGTCGTGTTGTGGAGTTATTTCTTCAATGTGACGCAGCTAAGCGGTGCGCGCAACAGCCAGTGTTACGGGTGCGCCGGTATCTGCCTCCGGAGCACGCGCGCAGGGGAGTACCTCGAGGTCCCCCTGAAGAAGTCGCTGAAGGGCTGGGACGACGAGTGGTTCTACGCCGCCAACATCGCCCCACTCCTCGCACAGATCCGAGACTTTCGACTCGTGGACTTCCCTGCCGTCGGACGCGGACGTGCAGGCGCTGGCCCCACTCCTCGTGCAGATCTGGGAGCTTCGGGAGGCTGGGCTATCGGCCGTCAAGGTGGCCGCCATCTTCGTCGGCTGTCGTGTGCTCCAGCTCCAAAAGCGCGGGCATGAGATGCACGCATACACTGGCGTCCAAGACATCACGCGCCTGGTGATTGGGGGGAGCTGTCGGATGACGACATTGCAGGCCGCGTCGCCCGCATGTTTGAAGGGTACGAGGAGGTAGCCCTCACGAGAAGGCCAGAGCCTCTGTTCGCGCGTCTGGTAAGTTGGTCCTTTCTGCATGTTCGTTACTTCTCCGTGATGATTGTATTCGTCGATGAAGCTTTTTATCCATGTCGATTCAGGCAGGCGAATCCTCTTTGCGCGTCCCGCGGCGGTTCCCTCGGGCGCCCTTTCTCCTTCGGTGCCGACATCTCCGACGGCCGTCCACCTAGTGCCAGGCCCGACCCAAGCGTCGGGATCATCAGCGACAGCTGCGGCTTCAAAGCCGGCTGGGGGCGTCGGCGCAGGCACCTCCAAGAAACGATCACGTGGACGGTCCTCCAGTCGATCGAAGCCGGAAGGGCTTGTCACGCAGGTTCTTGTTCTTGCCCCTTAGCCGACGCGGGAGGAGGTGGCCGCCTTGGCCGCACAGGCGGCCGGAGATGATCCCGTCCTCGTGTTGTTGTTCGAGGACTTGGATGACATCGTTGGTTTGGGGTCGGACACCGAGTCCGACTCGGTGCCTCGATCCCCTCTAAAGAGGATCAGGCTCGGCGAGCAGAGCATTATCCGCGTCCCCCCCGGTTGTCCATCCGGTGCTGCCGTCCGAGAGGGCGGCGATGACCGGGGCCATTTCGATCCGCCGATCGAAGGCGTAAGTTCCTGCGCTCAAACTTTTATTATTGTGCGTATTAGATGTGTAGTGGGCTTACTTCGTTTATTTTTCGTAGGACGAATGCTGCTCCTGTGGTCGTGGTGAGCGTTGCACCGCGAGCCAATGAAGAGGGGTCGGACTTCGCGACGACGGTGGTGGCGGGTGCTCCAATTGCCCCGCCATGTCCGAGTCCCAATCGAGAAGACCCATCGGCTGACGAGCCGGTGGGTGGAGAAGAAGTTGTGCAGCCCCCTTTGGCCCCTACTCAGGGTCAAGGAGTGGCCGTGGTTGTGGAAGGCCCGCAGCCTCCCCCCTCGGGTACAGGCACCCAGGGTCGGGAAGAGGCTGCGGAGGAGGCGATGATTTTGTCCCCCTTGGTTGTAGGCACCGAGGGGGACGTCGAGGTGGTCGCCGTGGAGCCTGACACGGTGGTCGGCGGAGACGAACAAGCGTCCTCTTCGGCCGCCATGTTTACGAGGCCAACGGTGATAGTCGGCGAGGAAGCGGCGGAGAGGGCCATTGCGATGACGACTGTCGCGGCGGCGGCTGGTGCTGGTGGCTTCGGTGCTTCAGCCTCGGAGCAGCGGGTGATGTCAGGCCCTCATCGAGTGAGGCGTTGGTGTGAGCCACGCGTCACTACGACAGCTCGATGGGGGATGTCCTTGACATCATCCTCGAGGTCGGCGAGGGCATGAAGAAGGTCCTCGACCGATTGGCCACGGGTCGCAACATTTTCCGTGACCCGATCATGCAGGAATCACAGGTAAGTTCATAATAACTCAAAATTTCACAGTGTCTGACCCGGCGTTGCGGGCCGAAGTGGAGTCTCTTCCCGAGGCGTTGGACCGGGCTCGGGCCGGGCAAGAGGTGTCGACGGAGGACGCCCACCGGCTCCGCAGCGAGCTTAAGGCAGCGCAGGAGGAGACCTCAGGGGCGCAGCAAGACGCCCGGGCCACTCGAGCAGAGGCTCTAGCGGCTCGGGAAGAGAGGAAGAAATACGCCGCTGAGGTCTCGCAGCTGTGGTTCAACGCTGTCCGTAAGTATCGCACTCCCGCCCCAGCTCCCGACCTCACTCTTCCTTTAGGAATAAGAAAGTTGAAGCCGATCGTCTTGTTCAGAGCTCAACCAGCGGCCCGAGCGGGCGGAGGCAAGGCGAAGGCTGCGGCAAGGCGGTGTGCTGCCGTCGAGGCGAAGCTCGTCGTCTCGGACGACATGGTCAAGAAGCTCACCGTGGAGCTGGATGCCCTGCACCTGTCCTTCGACGAGGCTGTGACCCACGCGCGGCAGGAGGTGGAGGACGCGTAGATCGCCACCAGTGTCGCCATCGAGGAGCGCGACAGTACGTGTCTTTGTAGATCGTGTTTGAAGGGTTGTCATGGGGTTGATTGCTTATCTTCGTTTTGCCTTGCAGCCGGGACAGGTGCTCTCCGAGACATAATGGCAGACGTGCGCCGCATGTTCTGGAACATCTTCGTCGGGGTGCGAGACGCCAACGTCTCGACGGACTATGCGCGGTACGTGATGGGGTATCTCCCTGGGATGATCGCCGCCGTGTTGACCGGTGTCCTCAAAGATGGGGCGACACTGGCACTGGCGCAGGTGATGGCGCATTATCCGGGCGTTGAGCTTGGCGGGTCTCCGAAGGCTTCCCTTTCGACACCCCGGAAGCGAAGATCCTGGAGCTGACGGACATTGTGCGGCCCCGAGCGGCGGACCTCTGCTCCGGCTTTCATACGAGGGAATTCGTGCAGGAAAGGTTTGGCTCGATGCCGACCCGTCCCAGGGTCCTCCGCCGCCGCCCCAAAACCCGTAGGTTTAGGTCTTCTCTCCTTTTTTTCCTATAATGACTTTTGGTGATGTACTTCGGACGTCTTTTGTAAGATATGTTAATAGTAGTGCACTCTGACCCTTGCCTGTGCCAAGTAATCTTCTTAGTAACTTTGTGTTTTTTGTCATCCATCGGACGTTGACAGAGCAACAAGATCGGATATAGCCAATAGGGTTGAGTATCGGACTTAATGCAGCCGTAGGGCGTCACTAACCCGGGTCGTCAATTGCTAGCCATGAGGAAAGACTCAAACGCTAGCACTTATAATTTACTTTACACGTTCGAGGATTGGCAAGAAACTAGGCTTAAGAACGAAAGAGAGAGGCGTCGAGCCTGTGAGCGATGAGGTCGGATCGAACTGCTGTTCTTAATTAAATCACGCCAGACCCGAGGAACTTTCGTAGTTCACGCTAGCGCGGGTTGGGATTTAATTTTTGAAACTTGCGGGGACCAGGCCGGAGCCTTAGAATGAGAACAAGGCAAGGAGCCAGGAAACGAAAACGAAAGGTATGGAGCCTGTGACAAATGACAGGGTCGGTCCGCAACGTTGCTCTTAGTTAAATCACGTCGACCCGGGGGAACTTTCAGAGTTCACACCAGCGCGGGTTGGGATTTAACTTTGAGACATGTACGGACCGACCACAAGGCAGGAGGCCTCGGGGCCTACACTGTGGGACCCAGCGAAAACATCGTGAGGATTAGCGAGCATGTCGCAGGGGACACTCAGATAGCCCCCGGGCGGCAGGGGTCAGCCTTTCGACTGCGCGCCACCGACCAGAACACAAAAAAAAAGATTTTTTCGAGAAACTTATCTGATTTTATTATGCATAGAAATGACGCGAATTTTCAATGTTTCAGGCATTCTTGATCTCTTCGCCACTCTCGGTCTCCAACTTATTGGCGTCGGGCTTTAGAACATGCTTGATTACAAAGGGATCTTCCCGGGGGGTGACAACTTGTGCTTCACAGCCTTAATTTGGGCTCTCTTCAGGACTAGGTCGCCGACGTTGAACGTTCGACGCTTGATCCGTCGAGTGTGTAGCCGACGGAGACTTTGCTGGTACTTGGTCGACCGCAGGATGGCGACGTCGCGTGCTTCATCGAGTTGATCTAGGGTGTCTTGTCATGCAGCTTCTGATGGTTCTTCGTTGTAGGCTCGGACTCGCGGGAAATCGTAATATATGTCGGTCCGCCAGACGGCTTCGACGCCGAATGTCATGAAGAACGGGGTGAATCCCGTCGTCTGGTTGGGGTCGTCCGCAGGCCTCAGAGCATGGAGGGGAGCTCCTGGTCCCCCCGTTCGACCGCATTCTCAACATAGTCGTAGATTCGGCGTTTAATCCTGTGGAGCACCATGCTGTTGTCGCGTTCGACCTGCCCGTTGGTCCTCGGATGGGCCACGAATGTGAAGTCGAGTCGAATACGGCACTCCTCACAGAATTCATGAAACTGCCGACCAGAGAATTGCGCACCATTGTCGGTGATGATGGAGTTCGAGACCCTGAAGCGACAGATGATGTCGTAGAAGAATTTGATCGCTCGACCAGCGCTGATAGAGGGCACCGGCTTGGCATCAATCCATTTGGCGAACTTGTTGACGGCGACGAAGAGGTGGGTGAAGCCCCCGAGTGCTTTTCGGAAAGGCCCGAGGATGTCGAGGCCCCAAACCGCGAAGGGCTACGTGATCAGGATCATTTGGAGTTCTTGAGCAGGCAGGTGGGTCTGCCAGACATAGTATTGGCACCCTTGGTAGGTGCGGACCAACTGCTCAGCGTCGACGACTGCGGTAGGCCAGCAGAATCGCTGGCGGAAGGCTTTTTCCACCAAGGTCCTCGGGGCGGCATGGTGCTCGCAAATTCTCGAGTGAATGTCGTCGATGATATGCCGACCCTCCTCCCGGGGGATGCAGCATTGAAGAACACCGCTGGTGCTTCGCTCATATAGCTCGTCGTTGATGATGGTGTAGGCTTTTGCTCGTTGAGAGATGCGTCGGGCTTCGTTGGTGTCGGTCGAAAGCGTGCCATCTTGGAGGAAGGCAAAGATATCTTGGGACCAGTCAAGAATGATGGCCATCACTACCCACCCCGGGGTCGAGACTGTCGGGACCGGCTGGCCGACCGGGTCGTCGGACGAGGGATCGGTCTCTTCTTTAATCTTGATGGTTGGCTCGATGAGGACTTCGAGGAAGACGTCGTCGGGTACGAGATCTCTGCCCGAGGCCATTTTGGCAAGGTAGTTGGCCGCTTCGTTGTCATGACGTAGGATATGGTGGAGCTCGAGCCCGTCAAACTTGTCTTCGAGCTTGCAAACTTCTTGGCAGTAAGATTCCATCATTGGATCATGGCAGCTTGAGTTTCATGACTTGGTTTACAACGAGTACAGAATCGCCCTTAACGTAGAGCTGTCGGACGCCGAGGGTGATTGCCATTCGCAGACCGTAAAGGAGAGCTTCGTATTCGGCGACGTTGTTTGAGGCATGGAAGTGAATCTGGAGTACATAGCGGAACTTATTACCTTTTGCAGAAATGAGGACGACGCTAGCCCTCGAGCCTCAGAGCATGCATGAGTCGTCGAAGAACATGGTCTGGTACTCGAGGACGATGGGGATCGGCTGCTCTTGAGCTTCAGTCCATTTGGTGATAAAATCAGTGAAAACTTGGGACTTGATGGCTTGACACGGCACATAAGAGATGTCGTGGCCCATGAGCTCCATTGCCCACATGGCGATCCGTCCGACCGCATCCTTGTTTGTGATGACCTCCTCGAGTTGGAAACTCGTGACCACTTGGACGGAGTGGCTATCGAAGTAGTGACGTAGTTTGCGCTTGGTGATGAAGACGGCGTAGATTAGCTTCTCCACTTATGTGTAGCGGGTTTTGGTGTCGCCGAGCACTTCACTGATGAAGTAGATGGGCTGCTGGATATTCAAAGCCTGACCGTCCTCCGAGCGCTCGACAACGAGGGCGATGCTAACCACCTTGGAAGTGGTGAAGATGTACAGGAGTAGAACTTCACTGGGGGCCTGCGAAGTGAGGACCGGCGGCGAGGACAGCAGGGTCTTCAGTTGCACAAACGTTTCCTGGGCCTCAACGGTCCAAGTGAAGCCATCGGACTTGCGTAGCAGTCGGTAAAAAGGCATTACTTTTTCATCGAGTCAGGAGATAAAATGGTTGAGGGCCGCGAGACATCCAGTGAGCCTTTGGACACCTTTAACATTTTTGATGGGGCCAAGATTTAGGATCGCTGCTATCTTCTCGAGTTTGGCTTCGATGCCACGCTCGGAGATCACGAACCCAAACAGCTTGCCGGATGGAACGTCGAAGATGCATTTCCTAGGGTTGAGCTTGACGGGTACCGTCGGAGGTTGGCGAAGGTTTCCTCCAAGTCAGCGATGAGGCCGTCAGCCTTGCAGGTCTTGATAACGATGTCGTCGACGTAGACTTCAAGGTTCAACCCAGTTGGTCGCGGAAGCATTTTTACATGCAGCGCTGATTGGTTGCGCCGGTGTTCTTAATCCCGAAAGGCATCGTGACGTAGCAGAAAGAGTCGAATGGAGTGATGAAGGACGTGGCGAGCTAGTCAGAACCTCGCATAGAAATCTGATGGTACCTCGAGTACGCATCGAGAAAACTAAGGGTCTCGCAGCCAGCGGTGGAATCGACCACCTGATCTATGCGCGGCAAAGAAAACGGATCCTTCGGGCATGGTTTGTTAAGACTCATATAATCAATGCACATCCTTCGTTTACTATTCTTTTTCTTGATCATTACAGGGTTGACGAGCCACTCGAGGGTGGTAGACCTCACGAATGAACTTAGCATCGAGCAGTTTAGTAATTTCTTCCCCTATGCCTTCTTCTTCTCATCGTCGAAGCGTTGGAGTCGTTGTTGTACGGGTCGGGATCCAGACTTGATGTTGAGGAAGTGCTCGACGACTTCCTTCGGGATGCCCGGCATGTCAGAGGGTGCCCAGACGAAGACGTCTCGATTCTGGATGAGTAAGTTGATGAGCGTGCTTTCCTCTTTGTCGGAGAGCGCCGTCTCGACCCGAGCCTTCTTAGCGGGGTCGGATGGGTTGAGGATGATCTTTTTAGAATCGATGTCTGGTTCAAAAGACGTAGAGGTTGACGGCTTGGAGTCGAGGGTTGGGGTCGAGGCCGACCCTTGGAACTTACGGATCTCTTCCAGCTCAATCGACCCCGAGAGAGTGAGGACCAGCTCGAAGCTTTCTTGCTCACAGGCGAGGGCCTGCTTGATGTGTGGAGCCACGGTGATGACGCCTTTGGGACCCGACATCTTTAGCTTGAGGTAAACGTAGTTGGGGACAGCCATGAACTTGGCATAGCAGGGTTGGCCAAGGATGACATGGTAGGTTCCGGCGAAGTCGACCACTCGAAGGTGAGTGTCTCGGTACTGAAGTTGTTGCGGTCATCGAAGGTGACTAAGAGGTCGATCTGTCCCATAGGGACGGCGCATACCTTGGCCGGAGATCTGACCGTGAAAGCTTCATGGCGTTGAAGGTGTTGACTTAGAGGATGTTGAGTGTGCTCTCACCATCCATGAAGACTTTGGTGAGGCGCGTGTTGCCGACGATGGGTTGAGCACCAGGGGAAGACGCCCTGGGTGAGGCACTCAGTCGGGGTGGACAGATTTGTCGAAGGTGATGGGCGCCTCCGACCACTTGAGATAGGTTGGTATGGCAGGGTTGGCGAAATTGACTTCTCACCACAGCAGCTTTGACGGCGCCAAGGCTCATAAGCCCGCGGTGCACCAAAAATTATGAGGTAGCCTTCGGGTTCAAAAAAGGCGAGGTCGGCGTTCTCCTCGGCACCCTTCTCCAGGGGGTCGGGACGTTGAGGTTGACGTGGTTGGACACGGAGATGGCCCTTCAAGAAGTACTGCATGAGGCGGCAATCCTTGTAGAGGTGTTGAACTGGAACGGAGTGGTTTAGACAGGGCTTTTTCAGAAGCTTCTCAAAGTAGTTGTCATGTTCAGGTGGAGCCTTGGCTTGGGGTCAGGGTCGTCGTTCGGCGACGGCCATGAACTCATCGTCGTGCTGCCAACCCTTCTTGGGTTTCTTGCTGCTGGAGCTCCTCCCGGCCCGGTCGTCCCGATGGTCGGAACGCCAGTTGGAGCGGTGGTCAAACTTGCGGTCGGACTTGGACTTCTCTTTGTCCTCCTTGTCCCGGCCTCGGTCGAAGTTAGCTTGGACAGCCTCCTCCCCGGTGGCGATGTCAAGTAGCGCATGGGCTGTTCAAGGGTTTTTACACCTCAACTTGTGGACAAGAGCCTTGGAAGTTGTGCCGCAGGTGAAGGCGTTGATGACGTCGGCGTCGCCCACGTCGGGTAGCTCGTTCCGCTTGCGCGAGACACGCTGGAAGTAGTTGCGAAGCGATTAGTCGGGTTGTTGCTTGCAGTTCTTCAGATCACAGGAGTTCCCTGGATGCGTGTAGGTTCCCTAAAAGTTGCCGATGAAGACTCGTCGAAGGTCGGACCAATCTCGAATGCTACACTCGGGAAGGTGCTCGAGCCACCACCAGGCCGAGTCGGACAGGAAGAGCGGTAGGTACTGGATGGCGAACACGTCGTTCGTGCCTTCGGCTCTACAGGCGAGACAATAATCCTCGAGCCAGTGGGCGGGGTTGGTCTCACCGGTATACTTGATGATGTTGGAGGGTGCGCGGAATCAATCTGGAAACCGCGCATGTCGGATGGCGTGTTCGAAGGCACGGGGCTTGACCCCATCGAAGCTGGGGCTCTGAGAGTAGTTGTGGGTGCGCCGACGGATTTGGTAGTCGGGGGATTGTTCCTGACGATGGCGTTCAGAGTACCCGAAAGTTCATTCCCGGCGTGACTAAGCATGGAGATCAGTTCTGGCTCGCCGGCGAGCGTCGATGGTCTGACGAGCATCACGGTTGAGGCCGAGGAGCCGTCGGATGGTGGCGGGCGGAGGATCTAAACGATCTGCCCTGCCATCCGGTCGTTGGCTGCTACGGGCATCAGACGGTGGCGGGGTGGAGGCACCCCAGTCCCTTGCTATTGAAGTGTAGCGTCGAGGAAGGCGCGGAGACGGCTATGGGTTTCGATGACCATAAGATTTACCGAGGTTGTAGACTCGTGAAGAATTTTCGCGGCCGCCGCCATGTTGTCGATTGCGCGGTCGAAGGTGGGCATGTCCGCCGCTATGATCTACTGATAGGCGGTGCGGGCCCGATTCTGAAGGTTGACGGCAGCCGGAGGTGGCAATCAATCCTGTCGAACGGAGTTGGCCTTCTGGGCAGACGATCTGCGCCACAGGGCCTCCTCCACGGTGCTTGTCGCTCGATGCCCCGGTGAAGTGTCGCCAGCAGGTGTTGCGCCGAGGGGAGTGCCTCGAGCGCTCGTTCCGTGGAGCTTGGAACACTCACACAACGGGTCGGGACCCCACACGGTGCGAGTTCGACGACACCAGGCTGTGCGCCTGGCACGCGGCACCCGGAGACGGAGTTCGCCGTCGGTGTTGGCGATGAATTCCAGACTCCCAAAGCGAAAGGCCTGGCCAGTGACGAAGACGGGGACGCGCCACGACTGGCCGTCTGGAGTGAAGGCGATCGTGAAACTCCCGAAGCGTAGGCGGGAGACCGAAGCCTCTCCCACCAAAGTGAAGTTCGAAGCCATCGATGAAGAAGCGAGACGCACCACGGGCGCCCCTTCCTAGTGCGCCAACTGTCGGTGTTCCGTACACTGGCACAGCACGAATTTATATGATCGAAGGGGTACTGTGCGCTTCTTACTAATCGATATAGCCTAATCCATGATGGACTTAAGAATGTAACCTAGTTCAGGCCACCGCGAGGTGTAATAGCCTACGTCCAGAGGTTGGATGTGATGAACTCACTTATGATCGAGTGATTACAACGGCGAAAGGGCTTTTATGCGAGCAGAGTCTCTAGCGCGCCTATGTGGATGTGTCGAACTAATCTCTAAGTCTTACTGTATGTGTCTCTCGTTGTATGGTGGTTCCCGACGAGCATTTATATAGAGGCTGTGATAAGAGTTGAGGATGCCCGATCTTTCGGTGAGGTGATAACTATCGATTTCGTGGAGTCGACCCTCACGATCTGACTACAAACGAACAGGTCGTGCGCGTCTTAGCAATCGCAGAGCCAACTCCGAATGGTTATTAACCGTGCTGGATAGCAAGATCAACCTGATCACGAAGATCAATTATTGCAAGCAATCAAAGAACAAGCAAAAACAAGATGTGGCAAACCAAAAATCTTTCACAATGTGGGGTTCTCAAAAGCTGTCTAACAGGTGGTCGGT
This sequence comes from Zoysia matrella, assembly GCA_001602295.1. Taxonomy (NCBI): domain Eukaryota; kingdom Viridiplantae; phylum Streptophyta; class Magnoliopsida; order Poales; family Poaceae; genus Zoysia; species Zoysia matrella. Next base: position 9,029 of record BCLG01005490.1, on the reverse strand, counting down.
AGACACAACTGAATATCTGAAAGTTTGCATAAGAGCTAAATTATAATAAAAAAAAAACTTAAGTGTTTCTGGTGGCGGCTGGGACGTTTAAATAGGGTGGAGGACGATCAGGGGGTGCTGGGGTCATCCTCATATCCTAGGACGCGCCCCTAATGGGCTCAACTTGATACATGGGCCAACGACCCAAGTTGGGGTGACGTAGCCCCTTCTATATTAGAACGACGATTGGCGCTGACTCCGATGTGATATGAAGGTGAGGCTGGATCCATTCGAAAGTAGACTTCATGAGCATTACAGAATATACTTAAACACCCAAAATTGGATTCTATATGAAGTTGTGGCTTTCGTTGCAAGTTTGTACTGTTTTGCAGTCTAAATCTACCATGTGTGAATATTTCCATTGAGGTCCTCATTAGAGGATATGATGTCCACATCATTCTCACCCACTTGAATTAAAATCGTCCTCGACTCAAATTTAGATTGCAAAAGCGCCACTCCAATATGCCCTCCTGAAATCATGAAAGGTGGAGGCCACGGAGGTATGTATGTGATCTCCTCATCCTCCCCCACTTGATTTGGAGTCGTCCTCAACTCAACCACTGTTTTAAAACCAACCATGCCACCATGCCCTCTAGAAATCTCAAAAGGTGGAGACCACGGGGTATGTATGTGATCTCATCAAACTCCCTCGCTTCATTTGAAGGTATCCTCGACTCAAGTTCAGAATGCAGAACCGCCACTCCACTGTGCCCTCCAGAAATCATGAAAAGTGGCGGCACGGGGGTATTCTGATGCGGTCAAGCGACGCAGCAAAGACATATAAGATCTCATCATTCTCCCCGTCTTTGTAGCAAGCTATCCTCGGCATGATCCAGTGGTCGACAAAGTTGCTTGTGGTCATATTGGGACGAGTGATGAGCACAAAGTCAGGCCCCAACAAAATGTTCTCTTGTGTCCTGCGTTGCTCCTGTTGATAGAAAACAAAACTAGAGAAACTTTGCAATCTATTGTTAGTGTTATTGCACGTCATTGTTTGATTCTGATTGTGCATTTCAAAACTATGTTTTAGAGTAGAGCATATGATGACTTTAGACACTAAAAAATCTCCAATTTCATCATATTTGCCAATTGCATTAAAAACACAGTAGCCCAAACATTGCAAACTACAATTCTGAAATAATTTCTTCTCCAAATAACTCAAGTTACAAGGAACATCAAATTCAATATAACCTAAAGTTGTTAAAGTAGATCTGAGATCAAACTTTTTCTCGTTCATATCAGTGCAATGAAAAGGCCTATTCTTAACAAGTGTGGACTCAACTGCAACATTTTGAACACCATGCACTAATTGTGATTGTGGGATGAACGAAATTTGTTCATACAATTTGATACAATCATAGGACAAATATGCATTACGAAACAACGCATAAGTCATTGGAGGCTCAACTAAGCATTGCAAAACACTAGTATGAACATTGGACAATTGCAGTTTAGAACAAGCAGCATGAGAGGATCGAGATGTGGTGAGAGACTCACAGTGTGTTTCATTCTTCTCACTCTTCTGGAATATAGTAGATGCCACACAAGCATCATTGTCCATTATTTCAGGAACTAGCACAACATCCTCTTCAGCCTTATGCTCACTCTCCTACACGATGTTAGCCATAGGACAAAAACAGAAGAGTGCTCTCTATCTAGTTGTGCTGTTTTAGTAAGAGATATAGTATCACACAACTCATCTTTATCACATTCTCCTTCTGATAAAGGTATATCAGCAATATATTCCATAGATTGGCGATCTTGGTCATTCTTGCTTGTATTTTTAGATGATAAAAGTTGATTTTCAGGAATACAATCAAGCAAAAACAAGTGAGAGATTGAGCTGTAAGTTTGACAAATGAGCAAAATTTGAATTTCAAAATTGAGACCTTTCATAAACCTATTCATTGTATCTTTCCGGTATTCATCTAAGCCACCAAACATGACACAAACCTTAAAGTAATGAAAGTATTCTTTAACAGTCATACTATCCTACTTCAAGTTGTCTAATTTGGCACGTAAATAATCAGCATAAAATGCAGGAATTAAAATATTTTTGAAATGACATTTGAAGTCTTTCCAAGATTCTGTAACTTTATTGTGCCTACAAATATATTTCTATTCAAGCAAAGTACTTTCGGTCAAAACACTTGAGGCAATGTAAATATTTTCTTTTTCAGACAATTCATGTGCATCAAATTCTTTACTTATATTTAGTTCCCAATCAATGTATTCTTAGGATCAAATTTTCCAGCAAAAGAAAGTGTTGACGAACTGATGACTTGCAAAATATCATTATTTACCTCATGTTGAAGCATCTGCACATCTTGGTGGGGTGTAAACCACCAGCTTTCTTTTTCTTGATTGTGTTTATCATGGTTAGTAAAACAGCAAAACAAAATGACAACGAGCTAGGTTGTGTCCAACTTGGTTTCCCTCAAGCTTGCTCAACCAAGTTCTTACATGTTCTTACCAAACCAGCAGGGGTGATTTGCAAACAACGATGTCAACCTACGAAGATTGGTGGAGCGATTGACAGGAATACAAACTATGTCTGCTGTAGAAATCTGTGTAGCTAAGATAGTTTCACTTTGTAGCAAGGATTAGCACAATCAAATCAGCAATACAAAGTTGAATAAGTGTTCAACAACATTACAGTGCTGATCCTATGCTCAACCCTGCTAGAGACGCGAGCCTAGATACAAAGTTAGTCACACAAAAGATACAAAAAGCTCAGGACTGCAGCAACAACTCAATTTTTCTTCTCTTTTTTTGTCACTATTCTTTTTCTTCTTTTTTTCTGTGACTTCTTTTTCTTTTCTTTTCTTTTCCTTTCCTTTCTTTTCTCTCTTTTTCTCTCACTCTGTTTTTTTTGTGATGGAATGAAAACAAAGATAAAGAAAAGTGCAGCTAGCAGATAGCAGATTTCTCTTGTGATTGCGACACGCTCGGGTTGAATTTTATGGCAAGTTTGGATCCATTGAAAAAATAAAGCGGAGATCTTTTCAGATTGTACAAAAATGTGCCAAACAAATAATAGATCACAGAGATATAGTTGTTTTCTTCCGCACCAAAATCTGACAACCGAATCTGTTATTTGCAACAAACTCAGATCTGCATTAATTTCTTCCTTCTATTGTAGATATGAGCCAGGAACATAAAAAGAACTCAAAACTCTAATGGAGTAGACGCTAAGACCAGCAACACGACACGATGAAGCAACCACGAATTCAACAACGCAAATTACTGAAAAGAGTGATGCACAAGCTCAAAGGGTATAGGACAGCGGAATGATTCAATATTTTTTTGTTTGGCTTTTATGTGGATAGTGGGAAAATGAATGAAATGATAAACGAGATGGGGTAAATCTCACCGAGCAACCTGGGAACCTGATACCACTTGATAGGAGTTGAGGATGCCCGATTTTTTGGTGAGGTGATAACTATCGATTTTGTGGAGTCGACCCTCACTATCTGACTACAAACAAACATGTCATGTGCGCCTTAACAATCGCAAAACCAACTTTGAATGGTTATTTACCGTGCTGGACAGCAAAATCAATCTGATCGCGAAGATCAATTCCTACAAGCAATTGAATAACAAGCAAGAACAAGATGTGGCAAATCAGAAATCTCTCACAATGTGAGATCTCAAAAGCTGTCTAACAAGTGGTCATTGGACACAACTGAATATCAAAAAGTTTGCATAAGAGCTAAACTATAACAAAAAAAAATCTAAGTGTTGTTGGTGGCAGTTGGGACCTTTAAATAGGGTAGAGGATGACCAGGGGGTGCTGGGATCGTCCTCAAACCCTAGGATGCGCCCCCTAATGGGCTCAACTTGATACACAGGCCAACGACCCAAGTTGGGGTGACGCAGCACCTTCTGTATTAGAACGATGATTGGCGATGACTCCGATGTGATATGAAAGTGAGACTGGTTCCATTCGAAAGTAGATTTCATGAGCTTTCCAGAATGTACTTAAACACCAAAATTGGATTCTATATGAAGTCGTGGCTTTCGTTGCAAGTTTGTACTGTTTTGCAGTCCGAATCCACAATGTGTGAATATTTCCATTGAAATCTTCAGCAGAGGATATGATGTCCACATCATCGATGAGGTTACAAAGCAGGGTGAAACGGGCGGTTCCCTGACGAGTGAGGGCCGCAACTAAACTTGATTCCCACGAAATTGGATGTTCTCTGACAGTAGGATCGCAGCCGAACTTGGTCCTCGCGGGATGGATCTTTCTCTAACGAGTGGGGCCGCCACCAAACTTGGCCTCCACGGAAACGGGCCCCCTCTGACATGTGGGGTCGATGGCGTCTTCGAGAATGATCTTCTAGTGATTCTCTAGCGGCTGACGGTCCTCTGGTTCCTGTTGTCATCCTTCGCCTGTCCCCTATGCAGCGCCGAGAGGACAAAGTTACTTTTCTGTTTGCTTTACTTATTACCTGCTCTGTACAGTCGTCAGAAATCTCTGTACCGGCAAGAGCCTTGCCGTGGGTTGGTCGCCCGACCTTGGAGTCGGATAGTAAGTCGTTTATTTGACCATTGGGCGGCCAAGCCTTGTCGTTACGCTGCCTCAACCCTACAAGGTCGAGATGGCTCTTGTTACTAGATACGTCTGACCCTCTGGTTGGGCTTCGTGGAGACTTGGGAGAATCTTTCTTTGGGTCCATAAATAACGTGGGCTAATCGTTGTTGATGGGCCGTAGACCGTAACTTGGACCGTCGAGTAACCTCGGGCCGCATATAACCGAGAGATATGACCCCGACAAGGCGATACTCTCTCCGTCCCAAAATAAGTGTCTTTTGGATTTTCAAACATCTTTTTTGACCATTTATCTTATTCAAAAAATTTGTGAAAATTTATTTATTTTATTATGCAAATATTCATTATTAGATGCACTTTAAACTTGGCTTTCATTTTTTTAATTTTATAAATTTTTTGAATAAGACCAATGATCAAATGTCAATTTAAAAAAAAATAAAAAATATCATTTATTTTGAGACGGAGAGAGTAACAAAGTATGATTTGCCTCAGCTGTGGTATGACAACTAAGCTTAGAAGCGGTAATGTTAAATATCAACAAAATAGACCCTAGGTTTTTTATGAAACTTTTTTTTTTCAATTCATCTTAGAAATTGTGTACAGCTGTGGTATGACAACTTAAGCTTAGAAGCTGTAATGTTAAATATCAACAAAATAGACCCTAGGTTTTTTCTGAAACTTTTTTTTTCAATTCATCTTAGAAGTTGCGTAAAAATTAGAACGAGTTTGAGACGTTGATGAACATAGTTTAAACATTTTTAAAAAGAATTCTTAAAAATGGTTTTCGGGTTGTTGGAACTGAACTTGACATGATTTTTTTACGACTGACAACTTGGCATGCTTGTGCGGTACCTTTCTCCCATTTTCAGCTTGCCGCCGTCACCATTCCCCGGTTTGGTCTGCTGGCGTCCCCGGATCTGCGCCACGTGGGGGTGCGCCGGACAGCCGGTCGGAACCGCCACGGGCTCGCTCGGGCCGCTGATAACCAGGAGCCCCGCGGCCCTGTTCCCCTCGACTCGACTCGAACCAACCGACTTTCCTCCCCCTTCCGTCGCATGGCGGCTTCTCCCAAACCCTAACCAAGCAGATCCCCTCATCCCCTCACCCTCCAGCTCCGTGCTCGCCACTCGCCGCGCTCTCCCCGGCGCCACGGGGCCCGCTCCGCAGAGGGAGGGAAAGCAATCCGCGCCCGCCTTCTACCGCCTCCGCCTCCGCCGCGCGAGGTATGGTTTTCACCGTCCCGCCCGCTCCGTCTCGTTACGAAGGTGGACTGCTCTCGCTCAGCACGCAGCTGGTCTTCGCTCGTGCGGGGGAATTGGGGGCACGCGCTAGCGAGCCCTAGGTTAGGTGTTTCAGGGCCAGCGTCACGCCTCGCGAAGGCTAGCGATGGGTGCGCCCGCGCGGGCTCCCCCATGCTTGTTGCTTATGTTTTGCACAGCGTTAGCTTTCATTTCGCCACTTCCTTGAATGGCATGGAGCACCGTGATGTTTTTTTTTTTGGACATGTTTATTGTTGCTCTGGCCAAGGGATTGCTCATCCTGTGCTGTCATTGCATTGATGCTTTGGATGTCTGCTTACCTTGTTTTCTTCTAGTGGCTTGGACCATCATGTTTTTTTCCCTACAGCATACTTCCTGACTGAGCTTATCTTCTCGGTTTTAGGTACCACTTCGAGGTGTTGGGGTATATGAAGTAGCGGGTGATCAATGGCCTTCTCTATGGATTTGAATTTGAATGCATCACCAGTGCCAGATGAAGATGAGCAGCCTCCTTATGAAGAGGCGGCTGAGGTTGAGTATGCTCAGGACGATCGTGTTGAGTCTGCTGTCGCAACGATGCGAAGGGTTGATTCTTTACCAATATGATTCTTTCATTCATATGTCAGTCATGAAAAGTTTGCTCTTGAATTTTGCTAATGCTGGCTGATTTAATACAGTCATTTGAACCTTGCATTGTAGTTGAGTGTGCGTGTATATAATTTTTGGTTGAGGTTAAGCTGTCAGACATGAATTGGAATATTTAGCCATGGAACCTAGAGCAACTGTTATCATCAGCTCATATTTTGACGTACACTAAATTTGCTCTCATAGTTTACATTAAATGCACAATGAAATACATGCTGAATTGTTTTGTTGAATTATTTTGTTTAAAGTCAGAATGTTTTTTTGCTTAAATCATAGACATTTGTTGTTTGATGGGTAATTTGCATTTTTCTTCTTGCACTCTACAGCATGTTTTTTTATTAATTGACAATAATGACTACTCTGATGTGTTAGCTTTGCAATTGTTGATAGGAACGTGAAGAGAGACGCAGGAGACTTAAGAGAGAGCAACAGGATGAAGTACCAAGGCCACATTCCCAGCAGACTAGAAATGATTATGTTCCTCATCAAAACAAAAGGCATGGTCGCATTAAAGAGGCACCTCAGGGTATGATGTATAATGCATTATGTGTGGGCTGCTAATGCAATTATTTATTATGTCTATTCCACCTTGTATCCCTTCATCATTTGTTTATAGTTGGTTGTGTCCTGATTTGTTGCCATTGCAGGTTGGCTAGACTGTCCTGCATTTGGAGAACCAATAGATAAAATCATACCATCCAAAGTGCCTCTTGATGAAACATTCAATGAGTCTGTGCCTCCTGGAAAAAGATATTCCTCGAAGCAACTTGTTACCAAACAAAGAAAAGCTGGTCGTGAAGTAAGTATTTCTTTTTTGTCGCCTAAATAATTGATTAATGTTCCAAAAGCTGTATGTAATCTACTGCATAATATGGAGCCACCTATTACCATCTTTATTTCATCAGAAACACAACTGTTTACAGTGCCATACTTGTCTTTGATGCCCTAAGTTACGAGAGGGAATAAGGTTCTTTGCCTTGTGACTCAACTCTATTCCAACTGAATTAGAACCGTATAATGGCTTGTTTACAAAGTGGTATTCCACTCAGCCAGAGATCAGTTGGAGAGGTGCTCTATTCTATCATCTTTCTTATTACCACTGTGCTTGAATCTAATCTCTTTGTTAATGCCTGGACTATCCCCTTATTTGAAGTTCTCTTTGTTAGTCCAGTGGCAAATCCATGTCGTAATAGTAGGGGTGCTTCCAAATGAAGTGTGAAGTGAAGCTTATCTGATTGAAGTGCATCTGTTTTTTTTATAACAGATTTATTATGTTATTCTAGTTAATGCGAACATTCCTATTCTGTGATACGTTCCCGAGAACACTATATTGAAATATTTGTTTTTCAGATAGGTCTGGTTATTGATTTGACAAATACTACTCGTTATTATTCACCATCAGAATGGACGAAGCAAGGTACTAAGCATGTCAAGGTGAGTGTTTAGCTTAAATGCATCCTTACTTGTGAGTGTCCTTTTTCTATACTAACATATTTCATTTTAGATTCCATGCAGGGGAAGAGATGCAGTACCCGATAATGAATCTGTTAACATGTTTGTCTATGAGGTAAGGGCAATATATGGATACAGACCTCCTGAACAACAGTATATTTTATTGTGGAGAATATTTTTCCCTTTTGGTTGGTTGGTTGCTTGCATATGATGTTTGATTGTTAATGACACGAGGGGTAGTTGTTAGGCACTAAGGCTGATGTGATCTTGTTACCACTATTTCATATTCTACTGTATGCTCATCATGCTCCTAAGGTTGCGTTTGGTACGGTTCCGATTCTTCGGAGAATCAGAAACGTTTCAGCTTCAGTTCAAAAACGTTTCTAGTCAGAAACAGAATCGCTTCAGAAACTGTTTGGCAAATTTTAGTGATTCAGATTCAGTAATGCAAGAAGAAGGATTGAAATGACTAATATACCCTTCTTGTGTTAGTATTAAAAATATCGGAACAACTTTAGAAAATTTTGGGAATAAACGGAACAACTTTAAAAAAAATTTGGAACTAATAAAACAACTTTAGAAAACTTTAGGAACTAACAGAACAACTTTGAAAAACTTTAGGAATAATTTGGAGGGCACCTATACAAATAGCTCGACGAGCCGAAACTAACGGAATAACTTTGGAAAACTTTTGAAACATTAGGAAACTTCCTTAAATTCCTAAAGATTAACCAGAGGGAGGGGCAAAGTGGTAACAGGCGAATGGAATCGGTGTGAAACACCTCTCCAGCCGTTTCACGTCTGTAGACTAAAACTCAGAATCGTTTCCCCCTGATTCACGAGTGAATCGTTTCACATTTGTGCTGTTTGGTATAGATTCGACCGATTCGCTTGAGAAACAGAATCGTTTCATACTGCCAAAGGCACCCTAACTCTGTGTGGATGTAGGCATTTTGATTTCCATACTCTTGGGTTTTCTGTCTCATTTTGATTTGAGTGCTGGATGTCAGTTGCATGCTCATTTGGGATGCTTAGATTTTAAATGATATGGATGGCATTCTTTCTTGCTGTTTAGAACA